>BGPR01025516.1:0-22280 GCA_013235015.1 Araneus ventricosus
ACGGGTAACAGCATAATGCATAAGTGTATTTTTTAGGTTTATTGATAGGTGTATTGATAAGTTTTATGTTAAACTATGATTTAATGTTTTTCTAACAAAGGAAATTAAAATTTAAACATGATTTTTATATGATCGTTTATGAAGAGGACACAGATAATAAATTAAATTTGCGTTATGCTTACTAAAACTATAGGTTTCTATCACATTGTGGGTACAAACTGTCTGTCGTTCCCTGTGAATGCAAGCGCGATAGCTCTAAAACACAAAGGCCTACGTAGATAAGTAGATATTACAAATGCCTTTGTCATATAGTTTTATTGACAGAAATGCACACATAATAAATATTTTCGTCCAATTCCATCCGAGGGTTGACTTTTGGCAGATCTGTCTAATTGAAACTCAAAATACACCGCAAGCTAGATGAATATTATTTAGTTTATAATCTTTACGGCAAATTTGCATCAAATCTATGCCTTATTTTGGATAAATCTTTAAACTTTATGTTTCCTTTTTGGATGTTTATCTTCTATGTGAAAACGATGAAGTAGAAACGTCATAAAGAATATAATTGGAATTTCGTGCGTGATTTTTGACACCAAAATTGTAGATCAATTTTTGGATTCACTCCAAACAAAACGAAAATAGGTCCAAACTGCAGGGTCGATTTTCTTCGCTATACTACATATCTAAATCCAAAACAAGCTGTACTGTGTAAGTACAAAGACTTTGATTATCCGTCACCGTCGGAGCCAAGAGTGTGACATAGGGTTGGGAAAAGTCTACTGGTTTTAACCGAAAACCGAATTTTTTTCCGGTTTACAGATTTTTTCGATTATTTTTTTTAAATCCAATAACCGGGTAAAAAAAACGAAGCGGAAGATAGGCTCGGTTTTAGGTTCGATTAAACTAAAATTTACCAAATTTTGAAACTTTGAATTGTATCAGCTTAAGCCAGTCAACGACAACCGCTTCCTCGAAGTGTCTGTTGGTTGACGAATTACTGAGAGAGAGTCTTTATGAACAGATAAATATTGGCCAATGGATTGATTTCCAGTGGAAACAATATTAATAAAAAAATTTACCTATAAACGGCGTTTTTTAAAATAAAAAACCAAAAACCGCTTATTTTGAGCGGTTATAACCTCCAGGTTAAACCGGATGTGAGAAAAACTGAATAACCGAAAACTGGTTATTTTCGCAATAACCGCCATTCCTACTGTGACGGATAAACCGAATAGACGGATAACAGAAATCCCTTAATACATATGTACAGTAACATGATATTAATGCTGTTTCGGGACGAAAAAGAAAAAAAAGCCTTTAAAAAAGAATAATAAACGCATGTTGTATTTAATTTTGCAAAACGATAAATACAAACTTCAATACAAGAGTTGTAAGATATAGAAATGCATGGTAAAATTATAAACCTACGTTACTTTTTGCTGTTTAGATGATGACAGATAACAGAAACTTATCCTGTTTATGTTCTACAGTGAAACCTCTTCGAACGGCCACCCCTGCATAGCGGTCACCCCTCTTAACGGCCAATTTTTCGTGGCACGGATTTTTCGGCCCATAGGCCTAATGTTAAAATAACCCCTAGCAACGGCCACCCAACCCCTCTGAACGGCCGCCGGGTGGGTTCGCCCATCCCATTCGACAAACGCATCGGTTAGAGATTTACTTTTTAAACTGAAAGAAGAGCTTGAAAAAATGGTTTTTTTCCAAGAAGGGTAAAAACTAAAACTAAAACAAATTGTATCCTTTTTTCAAAAAATGTAAAAAATTATTAAATAAAGTACTATTTTCTCTTTAGATAATTCTCAGACTTCATTTTAAATAAGAAATATGTGTCAGACTTGTTTATATTATGAATTATAGAAATTATCTTGTAATTGTAAGGCTGGTTACACACACAGCGGATTTCTGATCGCGCGGAACATTTATCGCGTCGCTCACCGAAAATCTAGCATTTTAGGCTGGTTACACACACAGCGGATTTCTGATCGCGCGTAAAATTTATCGCGCCGTTCACCGAAAATCAGCTGCTGACTGTTCGACTATTGGCAGCGTGGATTCATCATCAAATCAATTTAGTTTTGCTTAAATTATTTACTGCTTGGTATTGTTTGAAATGAACAGAGAGCAAATTCTAGCTTTATTGTTATTCCGTCGTCGAATAAAGAAGAAAAGAAAAAATCGGTTTATTTGGGTTCATCCAATTAATGAAAAAAAGAGGGGGTTGGAGCCTTCTATACGTTGTTTGAAGAGTTGAGGAAGGATGATACGAAATTCTTCAATTGCTTCAGAATTTAGAATTACTACTTATAACAGTTTTTTTTATATTGTTCAATATTGCACAATATCGAGTCAATATTGTACAATATAATTCAACCTAGTTTCAATAATATACTATTTATTTTCCCAAATAAAATTAAATTACTTATTAGATTACGTAGTCAATATTAAAAAAAAGTTTATATATATGCATAATTCTCTGTAAAACGAAAGTTGTTCATCGCATCTGATATGTTGCTTAAACAGAACAATGTTGGCGTGTTCTTTATGTAGTATAAATAAGGGAAAATATATAATTAAATTATTTATATTATATACTAAAATATTTATATAGGTAAAATATTTTAATATTCTGGTGCTAATGGGGAACTTCGAGAATCTCAAATTTTTTTTTTTATGACTTTTACACTTTCTAGTACGTATATGTGAGAAAGTATGAACTTATCAAAATCATTCCTTTCTATTTCAATACAACAAAGTCGCTTCGAATTTCCAGGCTGAAACAAGGCGTTTCTGTCCTTAAAAATGTCGAGAGTTTTATTCCACAAAACATGCCTTTTTTGGATTAATGCAATTAAAAATTCATTATCTATAAGGTCAGACATCTTCACAATAGAAAAAAAACCCCAATAGATTCCAAACCAACTTATACAAACAAAGATGAAAATCACACTGAGCGAAACAAACGCGGTAGAAATATCGCCGTGTGTGTAATCTCTCATTTGGCCACGTGCGCCTCTACTTGGGTGGCGACGGAAAAACTTCCGCAGACGATAGTGGCAGTCCGCGACTGTATATCTACCGCACGCGGTAAATAGTCCGCGCGTCCATTTTTCCGCTCAGTGTGTAAGCTCCAACTTACATCAGTGCACTACTGTTGGAACGGCGGCGCGATAAATGTTCCGCGCGATAAAAATTCGCTGTGTGTGTAACCAGCGTAACGAAAACCCTTCAGAGCGGCCAATTTTTCTCGTAACGGAGGGGTGGCCGCTCAGAGAGGTTTCACTGTATTTAGTTTTGCAAAACGATCAATATAAACTTCAATACAAGAAAAATAAGGTATAGAAATGCATATTAAAATGATAAACCTACGTTGGTTTTTGTTTTTAGACGATGGCGGATAGCAAACTGACGGTTAAACTAATGGCACTTAATCGAACTTTCACTGTATAGGAAAGTACCTAGGGGAGAACATTCACGGTGGTTTTAAAATGCATTTTAATTAACTTAAAGCTGTCATTTTAAATTAACTTTGCAGTGGACAACAGATCTTGTGTCTCAATAGCATTCAGGTGGCCTTCTTTTCGATTTTTGAATCAAAATCCCCATTTTAACATAAAACCGTCATTTATATACTATGAGACATTGTACATGAAGGTCAACGTAGATTTCCAAGAAACTTCTGCATATTTACAGACTGGTATCTACCATATTCCTAATTTTGTCTTAATTTTTGAAACGAAGTTATTAATATTATACAAACATAAACACTTCATAAAAACCTAACAGAAAAAGCAAAGAAATATGTCACTTAAGGAATCATACTACGCAAAACTAAAGAATACCTCTTAGTTGTCGGAGCACAATGAACTATGTTTGATTAGACGCAATTTCGATGATCGTAAACAGAAAGATATTTAAAGTCATAAAGCGATTTATTTCTTGTGCATGATAATAAATTATAATAACAACTAGTTGAAACGACCTTGGTAGCATTTGCTATTCATTAAAACCATCTTTATGCATATTTATGGCATAAAATTTCGGAAACATTTTATGACAAGGCACTTAAATCAGAATAAACACTCGAGTAACCTACGATATAAGAGAATCTAATGAATTGATGAACATGTTTCAGAGCCCAGTATTGAATCTCGAATAATTCAGAAAAAGTTATTGTTTTATTCTTTGACGCAATAAATGATACTACTATAAGAAGAAGCATAATTCATGAATATATGCAAACGTTTCGGTGTTTGTAGAAAAGTTTCTATAATCGTTCTTTTTATGCGAACACACTCTAATTAAAACAGAAATATTTAAATGATAAATGATATTTCGTGAAAAAACGGTATATTTATAAGGTTCAGATCTCAGAATCATATTATTCTGGAAACAGCTATTTTTTAGATTTCTTTGTAGTCAGTAAATAGTAATGCTGCAAATAGTAAGAACATAATTCAACCATTTATAAAAATGTTTCAGTATTTGCTTCAGTGCTGTATTTCATGAGAAGGTACCCTAAGTTAAAAGAGAAGCAATATAATATACAACTCCAGCATGTTAAGTTTCGAAGCTACCACAGGGGCGGGGCCACCTGTACGTGTATGAGAAGCTCCCGTGAAAGTATGCGGGTTCCCACTTTCTTAGTGAGTATAAAAATAGTATGTGGTTGAGTTACCTCCACTCCGATGTCGGTGTGCACCTCCTACGCTAGGGGCATGGTCGTGGGCGGTGATGGCCATTAGGACACCACTCTCAGATCGAGTATCGCTGTCGTGATGTCCTTCATTCTTATCCCCACGGAAGATCAGGTTGCGTGGGGGTTACTCCATTTTGGTTATACACTTAGAAGTTCAGCATCGTAATAAGGATGCAAAAATAATTTTAAATAATTTAAATATAGCATGCAATAATACTGAAAATGAAGTTGGGAGATCACGAACGTTAAAAATACTTTCTTCATTGTTAGTAAGTCACAAGTTTATTTCAAATCTTTATTTCCTCATAATATTTCCTTGGAATTAATGAATAGGCTTGGAAATCATTTTAGCGACTAATGTAGTAAATAATTTGCATAACAAAGAGTAGAATTAACATTTGTTTACACACTATCAGTTAGACCTAAAAGTATTAAAGTATTTGACACTGAACCATGGAAAAGAAAACGAAGACAAGACTGATAAAAAGAAAATTTTCGGTAATAAGCAACGTATTTCACAGACTTTTTATCAACTTATCTTATAATTTTTTTATCCGAAAACAATGCTAAATTTATGATGCAAGCTAAATTAATTTTGACGAGGGAACATGTTCACGAAAGCGAGGGAAAAAAGTATGGATAACCTAAATGGGATAAAAATTATTCACTCGGCCAGGAATTTTATTTTTGTTTACCTTAACTAGCTTTCTCAATTTCTTCAACTAGTGTTCCAGGAAAAATGAATATTCATTTAGTGGATGAACGACATTAAATGTGAGAAGAATATTAAATAAATGAACTAGGAGCTGATAATGAAATATCTAGAAGATCCAGCGTTATGGAAAGCAAGAACAGTATTTATTAAATATCAAAGATAGTGCGAGTAGCATTTCATTAAGAAAGTTTGTAACATTACTTCTAAAACTCATTTATCACGTAGATGTACGATACATATACTTAATTAAAGATAGTTGATTTTTGTAATTAAAAATAGAACATAGTAGTGAAGGAAAAATGCAGGCGTAAATTTAGCAAAGTTAAATAATTATGCATTTCCACAGCAATAGCATTTTGCAAGAATGATGTATATTTTTTTGATATTAAAAAGGATACTTAGACTATTTCAAAATTATGCTTTTATGAAGTGTGAAGTTAATTCTCTGAGAATTTAATCATTTTATGCGAAGGAGCCAAATGAGCGATTAATTACAGTGTTAAAAGAGTATTGAAATGCTGTTACTCTACATTGCTTAAATTGTCAGAACTTTAATGTACGCGTAGTTACCGTCTTCCCAGACATTTAATGAACTCCATTAATGTCAAAGAGTTGCAAAATAGGATTCAATTTACATATCCTAGAAAAAAATGAAATCGACCTATAATTCCGTATTTACTAGAGAAATTGGGATTTCTTCCTTAGTAATGAAAATAGATAGATTCAATCTCCATTGCAGCCACTTCGTTCAGTTACGTATTGCTGATTACTGGCGTTTTCATATTTTGAATAGTGGGCAAACCTATCATTGGAAGTTATCTCATAGCCGCTATATTTATCTCTCTTAAAATTTTGTGAATTAATTCTTTAAATAAAATAAATTATGAAATGATTTCTTGCTTTTCAAAAATTTCATAAATTTATTCACTTTATAATTCAGATAATTTAATGTTTTTATTTTTAGAAATTTTATTTAGAAATAAACAAAATTAGGAGTTAAGAAGTGTGAAAGGAGAACATTCAGTATTGTGGCAATGTTCATTGTTTAGCAGATTGGAAGTCAATTGAAGATTTCTATTTATGTTCATTGGTAAATGATAATGCATATTATTTAACCGAATGGACTATTTCAATTAAGTCTTCTCTATGAGAGAGATAATAAAATAAGGAGTGATAATCAATGTTAAGCTAGTTTACTAAATCTTAAAGTGTTAGCAGTAGTAATTTATAGGATTTTTAAATCTGAAAATTTATAATTTCGGTTCCAGATTAGCTACAATTTATTTTTCAGCAGAAATTTTATTCAGAACACTGAGGAGGATTAGTATGAACCAGAAACAAAAATCAGATCCGATGCAATGATGCGTTTAGAGTTTAAAAATAATTGCATATGTGTAGGGTTGTTCAGCGATTCAGTACAAATATTTAATAAAATTTATGTAAAGGAATCGTATGGTTTAAAAATGTTTTTTTATTTTTACAGCAAAATTATTTACTGAGCATTTTAAGTATGAAGCTGAAATGTTACAAAGAACGTCTTTAATTTTTTAAAACGGCGTTTGTAAATAAAAAAATAGTGAAAGTTATGTGTCGCCTTTTCAAGAAAAATTTTCTATGGGTTATGCGCTGCATTCCATTGTGCCTTTTCAGCGTTGTAAAAGCCGTGAAATCAGTATTCTATATACAGAATGGATAAATCAAGCGACTTAAAATTTACTTTAAGACAAAAAAAAGCAATTATACATCTATATCTATACGTCAAAGTTTGGAAAGAAAAATTTAAACAAGAAAGTCGGTATATACATAACTCACCTTCCAAGCTAGTGTTCCTTAAACATCGATGGATTCAGCTATGGATAGTGCAGTCATTATAGTTTTCCAAACTATCAAACCTGATTCCCCAAACAGTTTTTCCAAACTATCAGTTTCAAAACACCAGTTTTCCCAGTATTTATTGACTGAACTATCGACTTAGTATGATATCATACTACCGATAGTCGATATTTTTTCTCCCCTCCGATACTATAAATGGAATTTGTTCCATCCAGAATGAAATATTTTAGAAATATCTACACTATCGGTTCCCAGTCGATAGTTTTACGTCTATCTACTGAAAGTGCGCCTATCCGATAGTATTGCCCGGAAAGAAACATCGATAGTATCGATAGTTTTAAAGAAAGGCGACCCTTCCTCAGATTGTTTCCATCAATATTACGGCTTCGATATTGTCGAGATGATCTATCGATGTTTGGAAAAGCTACTTCCAGCTATATCACCCGATGATTCATGGTGTACTCGTTTGGAATAATTAAAAAACAATGATGAATAATGTCTCAAATGGAATATGGAAAGATTGGCTGGAATTAATTTGGTAAAATCTATCTATTTTTAATTTTAAGAATAGCATTAATATCGTGGAAATTAAAATATAAAACAATAGTTAGAACAAGTAATATAGAATATATAAATCTTAAGAAATCTTATAAATCTTAAATTTATGTAAAAACCCTGATATCTGTTATGTGTCAAAATAGTTCCAAAATATGCTAACAAAAATATATACACATTATGCAATTATTTATTCATATAATTCTAAATGTATATATTTAAAGTGCAGTGAACTATATAGCTCTTTTGTCTAAACGTTTTAACATGTTTTTTGCTGTGGTTAATATCGCAGGATATCCATTGACTAAAAGTAATCTAAATACTATTCGAAAAGAGCGGAAAGCGTTTTGACAAAAGCTGTGTATGTATAGCTTTCTCGATTTGGAAACTGAGAATAAATTACATTGTTAATTAAACCAGATGAAAGTATTCATCCTATAACAATGAAACATTGTAAAAGTGACTGCATTATTCAAATAGCACAAGGAAGGATTAAAATCGACTTTGCAAATAAAACCTTATCGAATGGCTTTCGTATTTCTACCAGGATGATAATAGCATTGGTTTTAAATCATATGATATTTTACTTCGATGAAATATTAAATAATGGATAATTAAATTCGCATTGTACCGTGATTTACTTGTTTTACATTTTGACTAGTTAATTTTAATTTGTAAACTATGTAATTACGCTTATAAAATAATGTTGAAAATAATTAATATTTTTTCTAACAGAAAGCATAAAGGGATATTTTTAACTCGTATTTAACTTTAATTCCTTTCGTGTTTGCGAAAGGGGATAGTAATAAATATTCTTAGGGTAAATGGCGAGATTAATTTTACTATTGTTTTTTTTTCTAATTCTAATCTGGACCCATATATAGTTTGACTAACTCACTCGAGAATTAACAAGGCAATTGTATATTATATTTTTTATCGTAATTTAAGCAAAATTAGACTTTTAATATTATAAATTGAGATTCATGGGTTTTATAATAAACTAGAAAATCTTACGTCACGATGCCAGGCGGATGCAAAATTGTCTCTTCATTCGAGAGATTTCCTTAAAATCTCACATGTTTAAATAGATATATGCAAGAGAAATTTTAACATTGATTGAAAGCAAATAAAATAAACATATGTATTATGAAGGCAGGAAATATCTTTATATTTGTATATTTATTTATTCAAAAAACCTCTGGGTAAACAAAATTCCGTGAAGTATTTTTCATTGTTTAACAATTTTCCTTCTACTTTGAATGTCTTTGTGTAAATTCCAAAGTTGCCAAAAATTTTATTCATTATATCCATCACGATTTATAAATAATTATATGTATCTTGGCGTCAAACTATATGACGCATGATATACCATTGACGTAATTTACTACTTTCTATTAAAAAAAACGAGGTAATTTTAAATATGGTTAATATAATTTAAAATTTCACGAATATTGATCATAAGCGATATATAATTTTATAACAATGGATAGCAAATTTTATTTCACTATTTTAGGCTATTGAATCCTGAAATTAGAACAGCAATTACTCTTTTAAAATTTAAAATTACTAAAATTTGGGTTCTCCTAACAATGAAATAATGCTTTTAACGTCTCGCAGTGCTATGTCGCGAAGATTTTATTGTTGGTGACGTCAGAGCCGTTACAGAGATCTGAATTCGTATATTAGTATTACCATATTTTTAGCCTGCAGTTAATTAAGCTTAAGAATATTATTACTATACATCAACTTCATCTTTTTTTTATTAGCAGATTGCGTAGACATTCGCTTGGTATTGAAAGAATATGCTCATCAAGTTTGCACCAGCGAAAAAAAATGTAGTAAATATTCTTTACAAGTTGTTTATTTTATATTATATTTCATTCTTCAATTGAAAGGACGTAAATTATCCTATAGAAATAAATTCAGTAGAAAATGGGCTGGTATATAGAAATATGAAATTTTCTTGCGAAAACCTATTTTTTAAGCAAGCTAATTCAACTATAAAGCGACATGCTTCTCAAACATGAAATATAGGTTTAAAATGATTAATATTGAATATTTATTACTGGTTAGTGAATGATAATTTGGCACAAATTAATTCCAATTCGCCTTCAATTATGATCTTTTTTCATTTTTTGAATTTCCTTAATGATGGATTTTTTATTGTAATTATCAGATGCTTGTGCATCGCATGAAATTAACTTTTAAACTTTAAAGATTAAATGTTCTCGATAATTTTTTGATACTTGATAAACAGAATATTTGTTCATCTAGTTTAATTTATTAAATATGAAGTTATTATCACGAATTTTGCATTAATCTACCACGGTGTAGTCTTTGGTGCTTCCCAGATAGCAATTTTTAGTTTGAATCAAACTTGCAAGGTGACACGACAAGATTTAAAATTAATGTGAAATAACTTGCAGCAAGTTAACGCAAGCTTCGATGTCACCATAGAGACGAACTTGCAGCAACCTTGCCGCGTCAAACTCATTACAAATTATAACCAAAAAGCAAGTATGAACACAACCTGGACTAGAACTCGCGATCTACCGGTTCCGAAGCTCACGCGCTAACCATTCAATAGATTAAGCTTCTGAGAGAGAAGATGAATTTCGCTAATACATCATTCGATTCGATTCGTATACGATTTATTTTAAACTGTTTTCTTGATTTCATTAAATTTTTTGAGTCGAGAACATGATTTAAAGTCGTCAAGAAGGCGATTTTTCGCTAATAACTTCGTTTGCTAGTAGAATAAACACTGAAATTAGAGTTCAAAAGTAAAATTACTTTAAATGGGACAAAATGTATAAGTTTATTTTTTCAACAAACATTAACTGTTTTTCGGTTTAATTTTGTTTATAAACACTCAAAATTTAACAGCATTCAGAAAAAAGGCGATATAGTTTTCTTTAAAGTGCGGTGCTATATTTAGTATTAAGATGGAAAATGTTTCATTTTTTTTACCAAAGTTTAGTTTTTTTATAAATTGCCATTGATTTATTGAATTAATAAAAGAAGGACGGTCTAAGGAGATGCTATTAAAAATCGGATGTTTTTTAAAACAAGGACTTAAAAATAATTATCTCTTTGTGCTATCTTTGCATCAAGCTTGTTTTGCAAACTTGCAGCAAGCTTACAATAGGAAAGTTTTCCTGTTGTCACGGCGAACTTGTGGCAAACGCGTTTTGCAAAACGAGGGTGGCCTTCGTTGTCACAACGAACTTTGCTAAGTTAGCTTCAGTTTGACGCGTCAAATTTGTATGACAAAGGCAATATCAAGTCAAACCAAACTTGCTGCAAACTTACGTGCTGTAATGCAGGGTGATAGCAAGATTCTTTTTTTTAAAAGTATATATCGTTAATTGAAATATACACCTTTTTTAAAACCTGTTTTCTATTATGGATCGCTAGTAGCAGCAATACAATATGCTTGTTCTCCTACAATTACAATTCAAAATCCCAGCTGCATTCTTATGCCAATTCAGATTCATTCTGACTTTATGCATATTTACCATTCTTGCTGAATAGCGCTTTTAATAATAGCCATATAATGTCTATAATTTATAATAGCCATATAATATCAAAACACCACCGATTAATGTTTAGGAATTGAAAAGAAGTTAGCAACAATATTTTCTTCCTAAAGCGCAAAATCAATCTACACTCACATGTGTATAAATAACCATCTTATCTTCCGAGGTAAAGGGTTGTCTATTGGAAGCGTGATGATGGGAAAATTAAATATTATAAAACATGATTAGTTGAGTCGGAATATATCTTCAAAAGCAAAGGAAAGAAAATGTTGTTAAATGTTCCACCACTTACTTCCTGTATATATTTTATGACTTATTTAATAATTTAAAAGGGGTTTTCGTTGAAATATTAATACTTATCGAAAGTAGTAGTAAAAGTAATGAATAATAGAATGATTTATGTTGTTTAAAATATTGCATTGTATTAACAAAAATGTTCAATAAGAAACGCCTTTAAATGAAAACAAATCAATAGATAAATTAGTTTAATGGAAATTGTAACTGAGATTGTATAAATATATTTAAGTGATGAAAATATGAAAATGAAATATTGAGAATTAACATTCGCAGTTACGACAGATTATGTATGATAAATGAAACCACTGGCTTCTGCATTCAGTTATTTTAAATTTGAAAACAGGAGTCTTTCAAATTTTTTCAACACAATTGTTATTTATTTTAAACGAAATCAAGCCTTTGATGTTGCTTTACAGTGAACATAGAACATGTGAAACTTTCTAAATCTAGGCACAGAACAATGGGGTTACAGAAAATTTATACAAACAGGCACACACATTTATTCTTACTCTTGATAACGGCATATAACACAGGTAACTTTGTGTTCCAGTTATCATAGAGTATCTTCATTCAAATCCCTGTTGCATTTCTCAGGAATTTATATTTTACAGGGGTTTTAAAATACGTGCAATAAAAAGAGAATCACGTCTGTTTCTTCGATATACCCTGTGTTAGAAGAATGAAGTTTCAAGAAGAATGCTTTCAGAAAGAAGAAGTTCTATCTTGCGAGAGATTAGAAACGAAATTTGGCTTTTTTTTGTATTCTTTTCACTGATATCCCGAGGTGGTTTTTTTCTGCGCAATTCGCGTTCTTTGATGCTTCCAGTTTTGGGAATAGGAAGGTGGAAAGAATTCATGAATATAATACTTCTCGATGTTTATTCCCCTGAAGCATGATATTTATAAAAGTCCATTTTCGATTCGTCTTTCTAACAACTTACTGATTTCATTTTGAAACATCTGCAAATTGATACAGGTTTTCAACAGAAAGGGTCATTTAATTATCGATAAGGGATATTAATAACGGACCATGAAGAAGTAAGATTACAATTTTAAGGTTTATTCTTATAAATAATTATTAAATTCTTTCCACAGTGGTTCTTAGTGATTTAATATAAAAAATGTTGATAGAAAATTAATGCGTACAAACATTTCATTGGAGAAACCTTTTTCTATTTAAATTACCGACGGTAGATATGGAAAATTCCTAATTGTTCATATTTTTGAAACTGCGCGATATTTACAAATGACCAGATGTAAATGTCTTTTTTATATTTTAAGACAGATATGCCTAAATCGTATATTTAAAATTATTTTTTGTAAGAAAATTAGCAAGGATATTTGGATCATCAGCACAGGATCGGGAAATAATTCATTAGAATTGTACATTTAAATATGTATTACCATCAATCATGAAATTTCACTGATTGTAGCTGATCAGAAAATAAAGATCAGGTTATATTCTGACCTCAGGAAGCGTTACTACCGATGCATCATATATGTACATCAATTTTTAACAAATTTCTATGCTTAACCAATTTTATTTTGCCCTTTTTTTCATGGTAAATGCCTTCTAATACGCAGATTACTTTCATATAACATTTTGCATATCGAACTGATTAAATAAACAGACACAGTTTGTAATGAAACCAATTACCATTTCAGTACATTTTGGATTAACTTGCAAACTATACTTGCCATACAATTCATCTATACTCCATTCCATTCATTTGTCCCCATCATTTCACCCATTCAAATCGAAAATCAGGCGTTTCATCTAAGTTATATAGTGCGCTGATAGAGGGAGACTATCTTCTTTCCCCTCTCAGCTGCTCTTCTATCCCTCTATCTTCCACCACTCCGCAGTTTCAGATGTGCTTACCCTCGTGAGCAGAGGTGTCGATCTAGAATCAAATCGCGTTTGAGTTTCACTACTCCCTCTAAGATTTTCCACCAAGATTCGCTGCACGAACTTTGCTCCGAATTTGGTTTCATTGGAAATCCAACTTTTCCTGCTACTGCTCAATAATTTCCATAGGTTTTCGTAGCTTGAACTTGTTTTTTTTTCCCTGATATTGTTCAAAATTTCCATTTTGGAGAATATATCAAACCTGCTTTAAGCGCAATGATAGCATTCTTGATGCAAGAATGAATCAAGTCCATCGATTGAACAATATATATCTTATAGCATAATATGTAAATCTTGAAATGCAGAATGGGATTTTTTTTTCTTCTAATGCTCATTTGTAATATTAAAAATAATATCAAATCTCCAGATATGCTCTCACATCCCCACACATTAATGGCCCATTGACAGCCTAGAGAATTTCATGAATTTATTTGTGAGAATAAACTTTTACGAAGGTCCTTAACGATTTTTACAAGGCATGATCTAAATCACCTTGTTAACTGACATGATGGCAGTGTTTACTAAAATATAATTTATTCAAAACTTCTATACCTGTAAAATAATATATTGAATTAATATTATAAGTAATGGAAGAGATGAATATGTAATATATATTTGATTTTCGTTGTTAACTCTTTAGGGTACATCTACGTCATGGTTAAAGGTCTAGAATAGCTTAAGGACATGATGGGATGAGATGAATGTGGAATGTTTTTTGGACTATAGTTTTTATTATCATGTTTTTATTTTATTGATAGAAATAATAATCTGCCATCTACTTTCTTACAACAACGACAATATTTTATTAATACAATATTAAATAATAACAACAATACAATATTCAAAAGCAATATAATTATTAATTAAAAACTGTTTATATTGAAATACATCAATCATTACGAAGTAAAAAAAAAATATATAGTATCATCATTAATTTTCTATAGAATTTTGGAAATTAATTCTTCGAGACAAAACCATTTTTTGTATCACTTATTTCCAGTCTACTCAGGAAGTCAACTTCAAAATCTTCATACTTCTAAATGAAATCAGAATGGTGTGACTTTTTTTCTCCAGAAACTTCCGATAAGTACGGATTTATTTAATGAGTTTTGATTTGAAAATTATTTTGAAAGTAAAAAAAATAAACTAAAAGCAAGGCCTCACTCAATAATAATAAATTGAATCTTGTTTTAATTTTAATTTCTAGAAATGATATATCGATAATAATGAAGAAAGAATAATTTATATGAAAATTGGATGATTTAATAATGAAAACTCTCTTCCAGAAATTGTATGCAACAGTTTTATTTCAGATGCATATAATATTGAGTGAATAGATTAATACAATAATGTTATGTTCTGTGAAGATTTGCTTCAAAATATCAGTATCAAACAATTTCTAGCTCTATATTGAACCAAAGTTCTCTACATCACAAAATGATTAAATTACTTTCAATAATTTTAAGCAGATAATCATTTAATTGGGGCAGTTTTAAAGCGTGGAAAATGAGTTCCATTAGAATCCCACATATTTTTTTAACTTCGGGGTATAGCCTGATAGATCAACTGAAACACTCATTCGCTTTTAGAATATCACGGCAGGTAAATTGTCGACACGGATTCTTCTTGAACTTTAAATGTTTGCTATTCGACTGATTTCTAAGTTTCGGAGCCTAACAACAGTGAAACTGGTAGTCCACGTTCTAAAGTTTTGATTTATTTCCGTATAAATTGGAAAATAACCTTCAGATTAATGGTTTTACCATTGCTTATTTACTAATATTTTCGACTTTTTCATTACTATATTCCCAGCGAATAGGTATTTTCACTAGCATTACGATATTTCACGCTATCGATATTCAAAACTTATCGATTTTATCGGATAGTTTTTCTATGCAACGATAATCATCTATGTGTTCTTCTTCAGTTCGTAGTTCGAAACTATCGATAGACTCCAGTCATTATTTTCCATCGCCTATTTTTGAAACTATCGATAGTATCGACAGTTCCATCGATAGGTTTTAAAATGACTGAAAATATCGCCTATCGATGGTAGTTCCGGAGAAAACTATCCAATTCTGCTAGAATTAGCATCGATAGTTTTGAGAAAGTCGATCATATCGATTTTTCAGTCAATAATTACTTCAGCGATACTATCGACTTGGCTTCATACAATGATGTCTATCTTTGTTTGAAACACCACCACCAGTGGGGCAATTTCCCGAGTCCATGGATGAAGACCGCCAGATAAGTAAAGAGGGTTCTTGCTCAAATACTTATAAAGTGATAAGCAGGAATAAAGTTCGCTCCTCTCTGATGACGGGACGTACGTCGTGCGAAGAGGGACCAATGGCTGTGGACTTCTGCTCCTGATTCCCCGATTTCTATGATCGCGACCTTCATTCTTTTTAAAACCCGGATGTTATACCAGGCTGGCTTATGATTCTAGATTATTTACGATATATCTTGTAGGTATAAGCATCCTAACGCACCGCTTGACTCTACTGACTACGACTGTTTATTTTAATATGAACGTCTCTACGCCTGTTTTATATAATGTAATGGTCTCTACACTTTTTTGTATAATATTGAACGTCACTCTGTTGTTTGGATAGAATCCTTAGCAACTGGAAGCTCTAAGTATGGAAGACAATTTACGACCACAATCTTAAGATGTAACTTTCACCTGACTTGACTTCCCAGTTTATTATTATTATTATTATTTTTTTGGCGGTGTGAGGGTATAACAGATCTAAAAACGCGCGTCATTCGCCAAATATCCTCAATGGACAAAAGTAGTTGGAAGAAACAGCATTAGTGTACTTTTTATATTAGATCTGGGAGATATTCAGAATAGTCAATCATTTATGGAACTCTGTCTTTTTCATATTTTCTAAGCAAAAGTAAATGGTTCTCAAACCCATCGTGATTTAATCACTTTATTATGTGGAATGATCATTAAATGCACATTTGAAGTCATTTTAAGACAAACACATAATATAAACTGATAGCTTTTTAAAATGCTTTAACACCAAATAAGAGAAAAATGAAATCTAATTTACTCTTATCTTAATGCTTTTTCTGATATAGGCTACTTTATCTTTTCGACACTACAATCATTTTCATTTCAAGAATTCCCTCATGATCGCATTTAGCATCACGCGTTGCCTTTTCGTCGGTTACTATAGAAACAAAGAAAAGACCGGCACATCCCACATTCGAGATCCACCATTAAACACAATTCTGTTACTCCATTTAGAAGCTTCCATTCTATACGTAAAACCGCTTTTATTTGATCTTCTATGATTATATGAAAGAAAACGATTTTCGAAATCGTCTGTTAGAAATAAATTCGTTTATATGTCTCCTAATTGTGGCTAAAATAGAACGCATCGGGCAGATTTTCTACCTTCAAATACACTGCCACAGGTACCAATGTCAGTAAAATTCACTGCTAACCGATTCGGTCCTATGGGTGAAAGCTCGTTTTCTGCAATGTCGAGTCGAAGTCCCAGTTGCATCAAATGTAGCAGTATCGTGAGTAGTAAGTTGAAATTGACTCAAAGCATTGAATGTTTCTTCGAGGAAATGAGAGTAAATACTCTAGTCAAATATATAAAGCTCTCATGAAACATTCAAAAGTTTGTTAAAACTTAAGTATGCTCAAAGTTTCTCAAAGTGGAGGAGGAAATTAAGCGTGCATGGTTGAATTTAATTGATTTTTTTTCAACAGTGATTTATAATTTGAAAATATGAGTTCTTACCAGTTATTTACTAGAGGTTGTAATATGCATCCCGTTTATACTGCATTTAAAATTCTTTCGTTATATAATGAGAACACTTCACGTTACATCTATGTTTGAGTAATTTCTTTTTCAAATCTTAAACGTAACTGGCTTTTAGAGACTTTTGTACACAACCAGAAGAGGATTACTTATTTCTTAGGTAATAAATTAATTAATACTTTTTATTATCATATATTTTCTAATAGGGCATGGAGTGTTTTTAAAGAAATTAATATGGAGAATACTCTGGGAATTTTCTAAGGTCCAGAAATTTTTGTTGGAGTGATAAAATATCTTTATAAGACCGGTCGATTTTTTTTTTTATCAGAACGAATAAAACAAGTGAACTATCCTCACAAGAAGACCACAAAATAACAATTTAAAGATAAATTAGGCCTCAGCCAATATTTTTTCTAAACATTTATTAAACATGTGAGTAGAACTACACCAGGCTTTCCTCGAATGAAGCAGAGATCAATTCCATAACACTTTTTTTAGATATTTTTTATTTAAAATTTTTGTTTAAGAGTTATATAATATAATTCCGACAAACGGTGAAAAAAGATTTGAGGGTAAATACAGTATTCTACAATTGTTATCCATTAAAATTAGATTTTCAATCCCCACGATTAGTCTGAGGATCTTAAATCACTCTGTTGATAAATCTTTTCTCTCCTGATTTATAGAAACATCACTTCTGATAGATTAAGAGTGCTTGTCCGAGAAAGAGATAAAACTACTATATGGGTAAAAGAAAGACATCCAAATTCCTAGTCGCAATTCAGAAACATGAGGAAAAGGCACTTTCCTGTTTCTTCGTCCAAAATGACTATCTTAAAAATATATTTCAGATTTTATGCTGTTAATCTTATGTAAATAAATTTAGATTTCAAAATTACAAGAATGAAAAAAAAATACTGAAAACTTTTGGATATGTGTTTTGTTTTTAACTCTTTAATCCCGAACTTTTTCCTCTAGTCCCTATAAAATCAGGGATTTTTTGGGAGGATGCGACATGGGTGGACTCTACCAACTGGCTGGTCATTTAACCTGCTATAATCTCCCTTTAAAGCACTGAAATCAGCTGTGGTGAGGCAGGATAATTGGACTACTGCTCTTAACTCCTAAGCGATCTCAGAACCTCAAGATTCTAGCAAAAGAAGCCAAACATTCAGACCGACCTTCGTCGCTGTTAACGGGAATTCTAGACCCGGACCGCCTCGCTCGGTATGAGAGGGTTAAAACACATATCGTGGTATTTGTGAAGAATTTGTGAATCTATCAAAAGAAGCAATAATATACTCCTTCACTTTCTTTCATATAAACAAAGAAAAATATTACCTGTTTTTCAAAATATTGCCTTAAAGGACGTTTGGGATTATAAGCTATTAAGTTTTTAATATTATTGAACTTCGAAAGGTTGCCTTGTTTGAATAGAATGGATAATGATGTTTGTTGATAATTAATTGATTACGTCAAAGAAATGTTATAATACTCAATTGCTTTCATAAAAGTTATATTTATAAAATTGATTAAGATATATTAAATCGTGTGTGTTTCTGTTTACTGTCTGCTTGTTTAAATCATGTATTTTTTATGAGAGCTATTTTATACCGATGTTAAAAAATAAAATAGTGACAGAAAAAAGTGCAGTATTTACAGACAGAGACTATTCGATTATATCTCTGCTACGTCTCTATACCGAAAAAATGACAAAAAGGTAATATTTAGGAAATTTGGAAAAATTGATAACGTATCCCTTGTTAAAATCCATGCTGGTTATTACTGCTGCTCTCTTGTAGAGAAGGAACAGCGACGCCTTTCTTTTCTTTACATAAAACATAAATCATCTGACTTTTATGCTTTATGTATGAGTTCTATCTAATATAATCACTAAGCCGTTTCGCACAATATTTAAAATTTTGCAAAAGAAGAGTTTAGTTTAAGCTTTTCTAATGATTGATATCATGCCCTATGCTTCTGAGATAGATGCCTATAAAATATAATGTTACTGAAAGAAAGACGTTAAATAAATTTTATCAATGTTTGCTTCTGAATTTTATATACTAATTCGGAAAACTTATATTTTCTTTCAATTAGAGGAGGCAAATAGTATAATCAAAATTTCTCTAATATGTGTGATGTAAATACCTAAAACACTTTATTTCGATTAAATAATTTCTGTTTTCGTCTAATAATACATAATTTTAAGATTTTTAATAATAATAAACTTATCTAGGTTAGATTAATCAAGTTTTATTGTTAGAAATTTCGGCAAATGTATTTCAGGCATCTGAATATTTTCTCCGTGGAATATAAAAGTGTTAATATATTTAGTGTGAATGTGTATATAAAAAGAAAATCCAACGTTAATACTATAGCAGCAATTTTCTTTAATTTGTTTGCTCCAAATATATTGCAGTGTAAATGATAGACAACAAGGTAGTAATAAACGTTAAGTTTTAAATGAACGAACAAATTAAAAAATCATCTACATTTTTTTATAAATTCATTTAATATTTTCTTTGTGTCTATATATTTATATATATATTTCCCAAACTGCTTTTAAATTTCAATTTTTGTGAATTTCACTATTTCATTACACTTTAAATTCTCTTTTTTCATAAAATGCTGTGTCGCCTTCAGCGAATTAAGGTATGCGTATCTTTCGGATCAAATTTTTGAAAAAAAGAAATTTTATGAAATTTTATGTTCTCTGTTAGAATGGTGTATAAAACTGTGAGAATTCAAATACATTTTGATGAACCTATTTTATTTTGAAATTTCCCATATTTTTGTCGGACTTGTCGAAATTGACGTTGTAAAATACTATGATGTTTAGTGGCACAAGACCATTAGTTTGGCTATTCTGGCCAAACAAGAATTTGAAATTGAGATCAATTTAAAGAAATTAGAACAATGAATTGTATAGTGGAGATAAAAGTACTTAGTAAAAAAAAAAACAATATATATATCAATGACAAGCACATGGTCATAAAATACAAAAATTTGAAGCTGGTGATTCACCTAGTAATTTCGCTAAAGAAATTTAAGGCGTTTTAAAACTGCAAACGATGGAGTATTAAAATTTGCGCATTCCTAAGTATATGAGGACTGACATGTGACAGTTACATCGCGTGTACATTGGTGGTTCCTCTCAAACAACAAGTACACAAATTTCTTATAAAAAATTCTGTGAATTTATTTCTTTTGTTGTTCAATAATCATTTGAGTTGGAAGCAAAATATTGCACCTGCTTGAATTTCAATTCGGAATTTCTGGTTTCTTCTAATGAAAAGTCTTTTATCTGAAAATTCTTGAGACGCCTTCGGACTTAAGACACGGACATTCACAAAGCAGCATTTCAGTCAAAACAGTCAAACACTATATTCCGAGCGCTGAAACTCTTTCCATTGCTTCGAATCCTGATTATCCGCAACGACCCCTATCTTATTTGGTGTGTATGGGACTTCTTTCAGATCTCCTATTAGAGAAATACTTGCATACATGTTGTAAAACAAAATATCGAAACCTGCATTTGTCATTTCAAGATTCTAAGAATTTCACGTTTCCATTAACCATTAAACTGTTTTGTCCTTAATGTAAGACTTCGCGAATTAAGAGACTGAACATTCTAAAGCAGCATTTCGACAGATCAAAGTCAAGTCAACACTATCAGATAGAGCGCTGAAACTCTTCATTGCTTTGGAATCCATTGTATCGCAACATCCCATATCTTTTATTGAGGACTGTGTTGATGGGACTTCTTTCGATTTCCTATACGAGAAAATTACTTGCCCATGTTGTAAAAACAAAATCAGAACACCGTGCATTTCAAGATTTACAATTTTCACCGGATTTCATTAACCATTAAACTATTTTGTCCTTAATATGCTGTGAAGACTTCTCGAATTAAGAGACTAAACATTCACAAAGCAGTCATTTGCAATCCATAAAGCAAGTCAACACTATCATCAGAGCGCTGAAGCTCTTTCCCATTGCTTCGATCCTGATTATCACAACGACCCCATATCTTTTAAGGACTGTGTTATGGGACTTCTTTCATCTCCCTATTAGAAAATTACTTGCCATACGAATGTTGCAAACAAAATATTGAAACGCATTTGAATTTCAAGATTTTGGAATTTCAATTTCTTAACCATTAAACTGTTTTGTCCTTAATATACGTGAGACTTCTCGAATTCAAGAGACTAAACATACAAAAGCAGCATTCTCAATCCAAAAGCAAGTCACACTATCGATCAGAGGCTTTCTTTCCCATTGCTTCGAATCCTGATTATCACCAACGACCCCATATCTTATTTGGACTGTGTTGTAGGACTTCTTTCAGTCTCCTATTAGAGAAAATTACTTCCTTTATAAATCGCCCACCAACAGCTCACAGCGTTTCCACTAATTGAATGGAAGGAATAGCAGTGCTACAGATTAACAACTGCGCCACCAGATAGCGGTAGGTAACATTGCTTGGTATAGCCACTTTCTTGATTGCTGCGGTTTTAGTTTATTTCGCTTTGCCCATACCTTTAAAGGCAAATCTGGAAAAAGAATTTCGAATCCTTCTAAGGGGAGATCAGATCGGCAATAGTTCATAGACCATCTTTTGATGGCAATTTTTTTTCATTCTTTTTCAATTCAGATTCAAAGAACTTTGGAATGAATAGGGATAATAACCTTTGTAGCTTAAAATCGTCAAAAACAGTTTCACAAATCAAAATCAAGGCAAATCAAAAGTAACGTAAGCATCTTTCGAAATTTAAATCAATTTAATCTATCTTTCATTCAGGTAGAACAGTTAAAATTATATCGATTTTCATCTCATTTAAGTATACGAATGGAAAATAATATTACCGTCACAGTATTTGAATTTGTTGAACTAATTTCAGTGTATTATTCTATCTAAAACGCG
>BGPR01025517.1:4743-22278 GCA_013235015.1 Araneus ventricosus
CACCATTTCCACCCCCTTTGAGCTGGATAGCCCATCTACGAACTCGACCGAGATTTTCACTATCCTTACAACATATCCCATGCTGGTTAAATTTATATCAAAATTACTCCAGTTATCGTGTTCACAAGATAACATGGGAAAAAGCGTTATACATATATATATATACCTATATATATATATATATATATATATATAAACTTTTTAACGAAGGGTGGTTTTGGTTTCTAGGGGTCATGATCGGTGAAGATCTGCAAAAATTTTCCGAAAGTCGTGTCATGAGAACCATTGCAATAGGTAGATTTTCCTATAAGGAATCTACCTAAAATATCGAACTGTATTGAAACTTTAAACATTCACGGAACTTAATACTTACTGATGGCAAATAAAAAATTGCGAGTTGCGCGTGTGTTCGGAGTGTTAAAAAAGCGTTTTAAAATCAGAGTAACTTTTGTTGATTTGTTGTAAAAATATGAAAAAATAGCTCTTTTTTTAAAAAAAAAAATTTCGAATATTTTTTTTGTTTCCCGGTATTTGATAATACCTTTATCTAATCGGACAGCCAGTTTTTCTGCCTGCCATTTTCATTAAAATGAACCAAAAATGTTTTGTCGACTACGCCAGTAGCAAAAATTGTTGTCGAATCTTTTTAATCAACGAAGTAAACATGAAAGTGAAAGAGAGAGCCTTTCAGTGGACTTAATCCATATGGAGCGAGTCATGTGATCTTGGTAAACGAGCTTTAAAGAATCATTTCAAAATTCAAAAATACAACTTAGTATAAAACTGCATTTGTTCTTCAATATTGCGGCATCGAAACAGGTAAAAATAGATAGCGCGGAGACCCAAACGGAAAAACAGAAAATTCTTAATCATTCCTAAGCAAATATTTTTTAAATCTCCGTATTTAGTGCATATTTATATTTATGAGGAAGCAAAAATCCTTATATTTTAAAATTAAAACAGTTTTTGTTTTGTTTTGTAAAGCATGGAAATAAAAACTTCTGCGAGTGTAAAACAAATTTTTCTCGAAATAATGACTCGGCTATTCTCATCATTCACGGAATTCACGGGATGGTTGCAATAGAACTTTTCAATTACTATTCCAATATTACTTTGGACTCTCTCATTATATTCCAGGCTGATTTCCATTTTCCTGAATAATAGCTTACTCAGTAGTTTGCTCAGGGGCGTAGCTAAGTGGGGGCGGTCCTCCCCGGGCGGCACTTGGAAAGGGGCGGAAAATCAGACATGTAGAAAAACAGTTCTATAGCTAAGGAGAGCAGCGTCGCTAGTTCAATCTTTGCGTACATAAAAAAAAAATAACTATTGCGATTAATTCATACTTTTCGCTTTCTTTCGGTTAATTGCCAACGTGTGAAAGAAAGACCGGTTGCGAAATCGCGCGTCCGCCACCAATCTGCAGAGATCGAGGGCGTCAAACGATTAAATGCGTTAAATAAAAAAAAAATTCCTGGAATATAATTTTTTTTATTTTGAAATTTATCTAACTTATAAAGGAAGGCCGGCGTCATGTAAGTTCGCCCCCTGCGGCAAAAATTGCAGCTACGCCACTGAGCTTGCTGCGTGTTACGGACTTTTTTTAGAGCAGATTGAAGTAAAGACAGCACTCATACGAAGTGTGCAGCAGATAAAAAGGACAATTATCCCTCGACCCCGGTAAGCCTCCTCGCTAATAAGGGCCTTCACCTTCATCCTCTTTAAAACTTCCAGCGCGTCTCTTGTCCGAGGCTGTCACATAATGCGCCGATGGACGACAAGACAATGGAGACACCGCCACGAAACCTCTGCGCCCCCCCCTCCCCCAGGAAAGTGCCAGCTCGCTCGACGGGGAGCAGGCACTCTCCCATTCTTTGCGGGACGGTCACGACACGTCGTTAAAAGCGAGCGAGTTTCGCGAAATACCGACGGCGCGCTGTTCTTGACCGTTCAATTAAGCGGTCTCCGCAAATCTCTTCATCCGATCGAGACAATGGCCGATCTTGACCCCAGGCCCTACGTGAGGTGATCGAAATGGACGGCGGCAGATGCCGTTAGCCGGGGCGTGCAGCGAACGCCGACACGCAGGGAGGCAGGTTTTGGTTTCGAAGAATCAAAAACCATCCATTCAAGCCAGGGCACGCAAAAGGGAGGACAATCGGAGATTCACGATAAATGAGGATTCCGTAAAGCGATGAAGTGGCGAGATAAATGGATTCTGCCTCTAAAGACAAAGGGCGAAGACATCGAGCAGTGGCGTAACAAGGGTAATTGGCGGCCGGGGCATAATATTATCTTTTTCGGCCCCTCAACCATATTTAACTTAAGAAAGTGACAAATGTGCACCAATGTTTTGCTTCCACTGTCCTTCAAGACTGGCGCCCTCTGCAGCGCAGTCCCTGAGAGCACCCCAAAGTTGGTGGGAAGTGGCGGGAGACGTCCAAATAAAAGATAGACTTTCTTTATTGAACGTCATAATTCAACAAGTAAGAAGTTAAGTAGAACGAGACTTGTCTACGGAAAAACTACACGAGCTGACTGATCCATGACTCGACATCAGAGCAAAGAGTAGAGCATCGTATGACATTATCATTACCACATCATTTTACGTGGGCACCACATCGACAGTACAACCAAGTACAGCTAGCTTACTTCCTGTGACGTAAAATACGTCATAGGCATGCGAGGTGGACGCTGGCGGTCGAATGACTGGAAGTGGTTGCTCATTCACTGTGATGGTGAGTGTGGGAATTCTGGGATTGTCACAGATCTGTTCCCAACTATAACTGCGAACTGTACCCGTGAGCTGGATTGTGACAGAAGCTCTGTCCAAACGTGTTCAGCGTGATGCTCAGCCGTGCAATATTCCGTGATCTTAATCTCTAAACCGAACCCATTTATGGGAGCTGCACACTGTAATGTCTTGGCCTAAGTGTGACCAAATAATTCAAGCTTTGGTTGGCCTAAATACTTTTATTCACTACAGCAATACTAAGAGACACTTCTCGCAGAGAAATCTTGATTAAATATGACTATTTACAAGGAACCAACAAAACCATAGTTCTAAAACGTCAAAGTTCCATGAGAAAATTCGTCCAGGAAGACTAGTAATTGTCGGATGGATAACTTCCACCTATCCACGTGATACCAAACTACGAGACTACCAAGAGTGCCCGCAAGTTCATGAGCTGAGAGTCCGGGGATGCCGATTCCTTGGGGTTGTTTACCAAAGTCCGACTTCAGTCGGGACTTTCAATCCGCTGATCACACAGCTTTCTTCGGTACTTCGGAGCCTGAAACTCGTTCGAGAGTCCTAATCCCCTTTTTCTCTCCGTTCATCAGTTTTTATTCACTCCTTCAGGGGGTGGATGAAGTGGTGAAGCCCCTCCTATCTTTCCCTTCACTGGATAATCGTACTCTGGTTGACCAACAACTCACCTTCCGAGTGGTCCACCTCTATATCTGGGAAGGCTCTTGAGTTTCGTCACCACCGGCCTATTCAGGAATCACCAAAAGGTACCGCTAATGTGCGAGCTGACAGTGATTTATTCCTCGATATTGTGGCGACCCTCTGTGTGAAGTCCTTTTCCTTGCGCCCGTCTCGTTAGCGATGTCCAGGTGCAACTCTCCTGCTGTTTACCGCCAATATCAAAAGGACCGGTACTCTTTTTTTCTCATGGTAATTAAGCTCGCGGGAAGGAAACCTTACAACCTCCCCCCCCTTTAGTGAGAATTTTTTCGAGAGTTTTTGAAGAGAAAAAATTCTCTGTTTACACACACATACTTGTTCATACTACTAACAGAGGCATATTCATACTTTTTACCAAATTCAAAAATTTTATCTTTCTGATATCTAACTTAACACAAAAAAATATACACAATTAACACTTAAAAGTTGGCATTTCCTGCCCTTTCTTAATGAACCTACATTTTATATACAACTTAATAAGGGAAACTATCTGCCCTTTTAATTCGTATAGTTCTAGTTTCACTTCGGCTAAGAGCGTCAGCAATCGAATGGTTTTTTCCGGCCTTGTATATCATCTTATATTGAAAGGGTTGTAATTCGAGGGACCATCTCATCAACCTCGGATTTGATCCAGCATTTGATTTCAGCCAAACCAAAGGGTTGTGATCGGTCTCAATTGTAAAAATTTGTCCGTCTAGGTAATACTTGAGTTTTTTAATTGCATAGATAATGGCCGCGCATTTGCGTTCGGTTGCGCTATATTTCCGTTCTGCGTCCGAAATTTTTTTACTTAAATACAGAACGTGATGCTCCTCATTTTCCGCGTCGCGTTGGGACAACACGACTCCCATCCCTAGGTCGGATGCATCACTCTGGACAATAAATTCTTTTTTATAGTCAGGAGCGTACAATACGGGCTTTTTGGTCAATCTACGCTTTAACTCCTCGAATGCATGGTTACATTCCTTTGTCCAAATTATACTCTCTCTCTTAACCTTTCCCTTTAAAACATTGGTTAGAGGGGCTGCTATTACGGAGAAATTTTTAACATAGTGCGCGTAATACCCAGCTAATACTAGGAAAGCTCTAATTTGCGTCTTTGAAGTGGGAGTGGGAAAATCTAAGACTGCTTTAATTTTTGCCTCTGCGGGAGTTCGTACACCACTACCTACGACGTGTCCCAAATATTTTGTGCGGTTTTGGGCAAATTTGCATTTAGATGGCTTGATCGTTAAATTTGCGTCGCCTATACGTTTCAGGACTTCATTTACGTGTTTCAAATGATCTTCCCAGTTATTCGAATAAATGGCAATGTCGTCTAAATACGGGACTGCGAAGCTTTCACAATTCTCTAACACCTGTGACATCAACTTACTAAAAAAATACGGGGCGTTGACTAACCCGAACGGCATTCTTAAAGGAACATAGGTTCCGAAATTCGTCACAAACGCGGCATAACGCTGCGCTCTTTTACTAAGGGGAATCTGCCAGTAACCCTTTGCCAAATCAATCACTGTAATGAACTTTGCAGCGGACACACGTTCCACGCGTTCTTCAATATTTGGTAAGGGGAAATATTGATTGCGGATGCTAGAGTTCAACCGTCTGTAATCTATGCATGGCCTAGGCTCTCTACCTACTGTCTCTACCAAGATCATAGGCGAAGTGTAATTGGATTGACCGATCTCGATTATTTTTAAATCCAGCATTCTCTTAATTTCTGCCTTGAGAATTTCAGTCTGACGCTGAGAGGTGCGATACGGTTTCGACCTAATCGGGTTATTACTGATTAATTCTATATCGTGTTCGACTAAATGCGTTTTTCCTGGCTCATTTGAAAACACCTTTTGGTGACGGCCTAACAGTTTACGTAACTCTTCGATTTCTAAGAAACTGAGTCGTTCCTCAAGAGCGCTATCCCTAATTATTTCTTCGAAATCATACACATTTGGGTCTGCTGTCGGATACGGAATTCCTAACTCGTCTGATTCGGCTTCGGGAGTTTCTTTCCTTTCACTAATTAGAAGGTTAATTTTCTCCGGTCTCTGATGGTATGGTTTCAACAGGTTTACATGATATATTTGGGTTTTATCATTTTTGTTTGCCATTTTTACAATGTAATTGGTGTCTGAAAGTTGACTTTCAATTACCCCAGGGCCAGTCCACTGTACCGCCATTTTATTCGGTTTATTGGTTGTGAGAACCAAAACCTGATCGCCTACTGGGAATTTCCGTCGGACCGCGTTTTTATCATACCAGGCCTTTCGCTTAACCTGGACCTCCGTCATTCGTTCAACCGCCAAGTCTTGACACCGCCTCATTCTATTTATAAGCTCGAAAACGTATTCGGTCACGGAGGATTCCGATTCCTGTGGGTTTACCCAATGTTCGTACAATAGCACTTCAGGTGTCCTTAAATTTTTTCCGTGCACTAACTCTGCGGGGCTGAATCCTGTGCTCTCATGCGTGACTGTGCGCAAAGCTAGTAAAGTCGCCGGAAGGTTTTTCTCCCAATCCTCTCCTGATTGTAAACACAGTACTTTTAACAACCGCTTTAATGTTCTATGGAACCTTTCGACTGGGTTAGATTGCGGGTGGTGCACCGAGCTGTGGGTCACCTTAATCCCGAACCGTTCGAAAAACTCTGTAGTTAACTGGCTCGTAAAGGAGGTTCCATTATCGCATTGGATTTCTCGAGGAAATCCCATCCTACTAAAAACCTCTAGCAAGGCATCTATCACCGAAACCGAGTTAATATCCGCGACTGGAATCGCTTCCGGATACTTTGAAGACATACAAATAGCTGTCAAAAGGTAACGATTATTTTTAGCACTAATCGGAAGGGGTCCTACGGCGTCAATATTAATTTTTGAGAAGATCTCGGTAATTATTGGCACGCGTTTAAGTGGCGCCTTTCCCTTCTCCTGGGCTTTTCCGATGCGTTGACAAGGATCACAACTTCGCACATAATTTTCCGTATCTTTGACGCAGTTTGGCCAAAAATAATGTCTTAAAAGACGATCCTTTGTTTTGGTCACACCTAGATGCGCGGACGTGGACTCGTGACACAACGCGAGAATTTCATTCCTTAAATCAGCTGGAATCACCAGCTGCAAATTCACATTTCCGAAATGATCCTTATTTTTCCGAAACAACAAAGCTCACTTTTTTACAAATTCGCCCTTTCCTTCTCGTTCCTTTTCCCAACATGGCTTCAACACAGTGCAATTCCTTTGTTCGGACGCGAACGCTTCTGAATCTACCTTCAATAACCTATTTGTGTCTCCTTCTGCCTGCGGCAGTGGGAAGGGGACCAATTCTTCTGCTACAATAATAGAAGGATTCTCGTCTAGAACAGTCTGAGAGGGTCTCTGAGGAGGGGGTTTTAGAACGGCGCTAGCTTCCGTTTCTTTTTTCAATTCCTGACTTCTCGTCACTACGGCATTTAAATTTGGAGTTTTCCGTTGCTCTTCTATTAATTGAGCGCTCCTATTTCCTAATAAGTATATCCCATTATCAAGGCTTGCATCAATTACGGCTGCTTTTGTGATTATCTTCCCAAAAACAGGACTTTGAAGTTCAATTTTCGCGAGGGAAAGACAAGTAAAGTTCTTATCAAGAGGCTGCTTAATCCAAACCGTTTCGCCTGTTAAATCTTCGGAATTAATGTGATTGCGGCTCACTAAATCAATAGACGCTCCGGTGTCCCTTAGAATTGACATCTCTGTTTGATTCACTAGCGCCTTGCTCATGTATGGAGCAGAAAGGGTTTCGGTTGAATCCGACATTCCGACATGATTTACAACCTCAGCTGGCTTATCTTTCCTTAACTGTGGGCAATTAGGCCTTAAATGTTCCGTCGAATGACAGACGTAACACGCGGCTGGTTTCCGGCGTTCAAAATTCTCGTTTCTCCAATTCCCCTTGGGCGTGGGGTTTTTCCAAAATTGGTGTTCGGATTTACCTACGAATTTACTTTTATTTTCCTTCCTCGGTGAAAGTAGTTTAACTTTTTCTAATGGTTTTCGCTCTGGCATCCTGACATTATGTAGTTTCCGACTACTCCTGACAGATTCATATTCATCTATTTTTCCCGCTAATACTAATGGGTCAACTAACTTTCCCCATTCATCAAGAAAATGCTCTTTCACCTCGCCTGCCACACGACGTTTTATTTGGTCTGAAATCATTAGATTTTTTAAATTTTCGAAGTCTTTAACTTCTAATCCGTCTAGCCATCCATCGAGGTAATTTCGAAGTTCAAAAACGAGCTCCCGCCATAATGCTCCGGTTTTCTTTTGATGCTGGGTGAATTTTAATCGGAAGGTTTCCGGTTTCATTTTAAATCTGTCTAGCAAAACTTCTTTTACGTTGAGATAATCCTGCATTTTTTCCTCTGGTTCTTTAATAATGATTTGTGCCAGATCCAACGGCAAAAGTGAAATAAGTTGCGGAACCCATTCCGTTTCGTCAATTCCTGCTGTGCGAGCTTGACGCTCAAACAACGCCAGATACATAGATATATCGCTAACTTGCGCGTCAAATTTTTGCATGAGGTTTTTCAGACTGAGCCGATTTTTGCTATTTTCACTTCGGGTCGAAGCTACACTATTAACTTCTGCGGCATTTGAGATTCTCATTTTTTGTAATTCGAATTCCCGCTCTTGTCTTAGAGACTCGATCCTTTTTAATTCCACGGCTTCAGCTTGTGCTTTTAATTCTTCGCGTTGTCTGACGATTTCCTCCAAACAGCCTCGTACAAACTCCTCCTCAAAATCTGGGGAATCTTTAACCTTTTTACAGATGTCTATTTTTTTATCATTAGAACTAATCTCAATTCCCATATCGTCGGCCAGCGCAATTAACTCCTCCTTGCGGTGTTTAGCTAAAAAAGCCATTGTTTAAACTCAAGCGATTTAAACTTAGATTCCCCAAAACAAAATTTACGCAGAACTAAGCATCAATAATTCTAAACCTTTCGCTAAAATTTGCACGTATAACAAAACCCAAAATTTACTTTCATATACAATACTACACAAGAATACAGCACAACATTATGAAAAATTTCAATATCAATTTCTAATTTCAATGGGAAATTTTACTAACTTTCATGAATTTTGATTCCTTTAAATGCAAAATACTACACAAGCTATAAATAAGTAACCCTACACTAAACATGTATTATACACTTGAATTCGCAATGCTATGATCACTAAAACCAAACACTCTTAGCCACATGAACTATGAACTTAGTACATTAAACATACACATTTGCTTAGCTACACAAAAATTTAATAAAGAAAATCTTTAGTTGATATCTTATATTTCACTACTCTCAAGATTTAGAAAAACAAAATCAATAATCTTTTAAACCTTTCACATTGATAATTTAATTAATTAACTACTAACCAGAATTTAGCTCTTCAAATTTGTTCCACAAAAAGTCACAAAAAGCTCTCCTAGACTTTAGAATTAATTATTCTAGATACATTCCTATAACTGTAATTTCCTCTGAAAGTAGTAAAATGAAACAAGCTTACCGTGGTGTAGATTTCACCGGGGACCAAGAGAGAGGCACTTCGGGAACACAGTATGATGACACAGTTCACCGCATAGTAGATTCACTTTGAAGTAGATTGTCTCCACGGTTTCAAGCCGGTTTCCTCCGTCTTTGCTAGGCTGCTCCACAGGTGCCTACGAGTCAACAGGTTCCAGGGACTTCCAGGGTTACAGCGGGTGCTTCCAGGTTCACTGCTGAAGTCCGATGCTTCTTGTAGTTCTTTTGCTGATGCTTCCAGGGTTCTACTGCCGAAGTCCGAGTGCTTCCTAGTGGGCGTTCCTTTTATGATGTGCTTCCAGGGTTCACTGCCGAAGTCCGATGCTTCCAGGCGTTTCTTTTAAACGATGTGTTCCACCGGATTATTTTAAAGTCCGATGCTTTCCAAGTTTTCTGCTAGAGAATTCTTCGAGTCCAGTCTCAGACCAGTAACTCTAAGGCTTGAGATATGCGCAGGGGAGGGGGTAGCGATCCCACCAGCTGCCACCATTTAATATTGCTGTAATGTCTGGCCTAAGTGTGACCAAATCCAAGTCTTATTTTCCAAATACTTTGACCACTACAGCAATTAAGAGACACTTTCGCAGAGAAGTGTTGATTAAATATGACTATTTACAAGGAACCAACAAAACCATAGTTCTAAAACGTCAAAGTTCCATGAGAAAATTTGTCCAGGAAGACTAGTAATTGTCGGATGGATAACTTCCACCTATCACGTGATACAAACTACGAGAATACCAAGAGTGCCCGCAAGTTCATGAGCTGAGAGTCCGGGGATGCCGATTCCTTGGGTTTTTATGTACAAAACCGACTTCAGTCGGACTTTCAATCCGCTGATCACACAGCCTTCTTTCGGTACTTCGGAGCCTGAAACTCGTTCGAGAGTCCTAACTTTTTCTCCGTTCATCAGTTTTATTCACTCCTTCAGGGGGTGGATGAAGTGGTATTCCCCTATCTTTCCCTTCACTGGATAATCGTACTCTGGTTGACCAACAACTCACCTTCCGAGTGGTCCACCTCTATATCTGGGAAGGTCTGAGTTTCGTCACCAAGGCCTATTCAGGAATCATCAAAAGGTACCGCTAATGTGCGAGCTGACAGTGATTTATTCCTCGATATTGTGGCGACCCTCTGTGTGAAGTCCTTTTCCTTGCGCCTGTCTTAGCGATGTCCAGGTGCAACTCTCCTGCTGTTTACCGCCAATATCAAAAGGGCCGGCACTCTTTTTTCTCATGGTAATTAAGCTCGCGGGAAGGAAACCTTACAACACACTTTCCCTGTCAATTTATTGTTAACGAATATATTAATTTAGATTCTATGGCTGTGCGTACTTGTGTGTTTAAAACTTGACTCAGTACGTTACACCTCTAAAACTGGCACTCGGGGCATGTATACTCCCCTTGCGCCACTGTCGCTACGCCACTACTATCCCTTGCTACGCCACTAACATCAAGGCTTCTTAACTTGACTTCACTCTCGACTCCTTTTCCACCCAAGAAAAGTTTATCGAATTTTTACTCATCGCATTTAATCTCCACGCGTCTTTTTTTTTATTTCAATACCACAAGAGAAAGTAGAGAAACTCTGTGTTTTTGCATCCAGTTCTTACGCATGCGCGTCCCGTTTGAATGACCAAATTAAAGGTAATTGAAATCCTCGAAAACAAAGCAAGTAGAATGACCATCAAAGCCTGTCGGTACCAAAGAAACGACGATCTCAGAAAAACTCTTGAATCACTCACTCAAAGAGCTCATTAAGAAAATTATTCGAAAATCCGAACAAAATTAAAAATCCAGAAATTAAGAAAATCCCATATGAACAAAATATTTTTACCTTTAAAATTGTTCTCAAAAATTTAACGATATCTCAAATCTTAATATGCATTTTAATGCAGTCCAAGGACACGCCACGGTCACTAAAACCCTAAAAATGTGCCAAGCGATGCCCCTGGCGGAATAAGATGTTTCTTGGTAGCAAAAGGGTCGGTCTCCATTTCGCTGTTTTGAAGTAAAGGCTGATTTTTTCACATCATTAAAACAGGCTATGAGAAATTAATATGCACCAAAAATCATTTTACTAGAACGAGGGCATCAGTTATTTTCTTGATCGCTCCCGCTGTTTTGAAGCAACATTCTAAAATAGAGTAAAATAGTCCAAATCCCAGTAGGGAAGGAATGGTAGTACAGGAACTCTCTCACTAGTATTAATAAGCCGCTAAATATACGATAAGATTATTTTACAAAAAGAATGAACACGTTTCAAATTAGGTCCCCCAAGTCCTATTTTTTAAACCATTTAACACCCATATGGTCAAAATAACCCTGATATTGATGGATATTTTCCGAGTGATGAATTAAAAAATTTAATAAGAACAAAAGCAAAATGCAAAAGTTTGCAAAATTTTTCTTATGAAGCCAAACACAATGACTTATGCTATTATTACATTACATTATCCTGAAAAAAGGGCTGCTTAAAAATAGTTCTCATTTTGAATTTAAAACTGTTCAACGGGACTCTTAAATTTTAAAATAAATCTAAAAACTGGCTTTTAAAATATAAAACTGGTACATCCACCCTCCTTTTGAAAGAAAAAAAGTGGTGCAAATCGGGATGTAATTTTATAGTTAAAGAAAACCAACGACCCGATGAACTAGTTTTACGTCGCACGAATATCTCACCATTTTCTGAGCAGCCTTATCGTCGTGTTTCGCGCCACGATTAGACACACGAAAAAATCCAGATTGCGCGATTAGCTCTCGAAAGAAGAGATTTTGAAACCGATTTTCATTTTTTCCCCCCCTTAAATCCTCGGTAATTTACCGATCGCTCTCGGGCAGGTGGCAGAGTGAACAGAGCTGCGTTTTCTGAACGCGGAGTGCGCAGCGGAGCAAAACAGTTTGAGCCGAAGAAAAAGCGAACGTGAGCGCACCCCCTCATTCGAAATTCAAATTTCTGATCTTGTTTCAATACTCATTCAAAAAAATCAGTTCCACTTCGGAACAAGTCAAATTCTCCAGGCTACTGTGTTTTGAACGAAAAATATGTTGCGCATCTCTGAACGAAATTAGCAAAGCCCTTTGTAATATCAATAACAAGAAATACAACGCTGGTTTCTGAATGTTATTTCCGACGTTCAGAAATCGCTTCGATATCGTCTCCAATGGATTTAGTCTGAAGACCGTTCAACTCGGTATTTTAGGATGAAAAAAATTTATCTCGAGAATCGCCCGTTCAGTTTTCCTAGCGGGATGGAGCAGAATTAGAACTTTAATGCCTCCAATTAGCGGAATAAAAGTATTTCATCTAACTGCATGCTATCATACGCTTTCCCTCTTGCAATGGGTGCAACGGATTACAAAATTAACCAACAGCCGCTCGTTTCACACGTTTAATCCTACGAACGGGTGTTTAGTTTAGTTATATTAACGTCTCGTTTTGAGCGACACGAGGAATATTTGGGGGCGGTCTTATGACGACATCTGAGGCAGCAGATCAGCTATCAAAAGATAGGCTCGATTTTAGGTTCGAGTTATGAAGTTTTGAATTCCATCATCTTAGGCCAATCAGCGGCCACCGCTTCCTCGAGGCGGCCATTGAAATGGTCTAAAATAGTCGAGCTTCCATAACTCGATTAGTTTTGGTCGCAGAAGAGTGGAACATTTTGTTTAAAATTTTAGCGTGCAGAAATATTTTAATAAATATGATTAATAGAACTGGGGGTGTATAAAAATGTAGACATAGTTATCGTTTTATTACTATACATATAGACCAAAACAACACAAAATACGATTATTTACATCTGTACTCTATAATTTCTATTTCATTTGTCTACAATTCTTAAAATTTTTTCTACAATACTTATTTATTGTATTAATTACTCAATTATTATTACTACTTATTTATAGATATTACTTATTGTATTAATACTTTCTTGTTGTATATTATTATTAATAAAATTTTTTGTCTACAAATGTTGTTTCTTTGAAAAAAAAAACGAAATATTTTTAATATGCCTAGTTTATCCTCCAGACGAGATGTTTCTTGCGTTCTTTTCTTTTACAAAAGTTATTAATGGTTCAATTGATTGTAATGATATAATGAGCTCAATGAATTTCGCTGTGCCCGCCAGATTTTTAAGAAACCAGAGTTCCTTTCCAAATTTATATTCAAAATTTAATTATATTAACAGTTTCTCGTTATATAGGTTTCATAAAATTTTTAACACGTTCTCTGATGAACTTGACATTTTTAATATGTCTCTAGGTGCTTTTAAGTCGAAATGTTTGCATCTTTTAAATACATATGTTTTATTTTGCCTTTCTACAACATTTTAGATTTTTATGCTATTTGATTTTCCGTGTTCTTATGTATTCGACCAGTTTTTTGGCGCCGTGTTTGATTTATTTTTTTCTTAAGTGTTGCATTTTTTTTCTTTTTAATCTCAAGTGTGTATATACGTTTTTAAACTTTAAAACTCCTGGTGTGTTTTTTATTAGACTCGGTGCTTGCGTGTTTTTTCTTTCTAAGGCATATTTTTTTTATTTATTTACTCATTGTGACTTTTGTTCTTTGTGCGTTTGTCAGCACTCTGTAAATGGAGTTCTCTGAAGTGTGCTTTTCTTTAAAATAAATAAATAAATTTCAAAAACCGATTTTGAGCGGTTTTAACCGTCCGGTTAAACCGGAGGTGAAAAAAAACGGTTGTTTTTGCAATAATCGCCATCCCTACACCAGATCCACTTACACGGCGGATCTTCAGTGGAAATCGGGTATCGAACCTGGAACCCTCCGGCCCAGAAGACGAGACAAGCCTCCATGGCCCGGATATCGGTCATTATGACTGCCAAAGTGCGCGTCAAGTAACCGAGTATTCGAAGGATGTTCCGGTTTCAGAATGAAAGTGTCCGTGAATTAATTCCATTAGATCCGTCTGGAATTCACCTGCCAACTATTGACAGATGCATCGGAAGCAAGATGATTAACGTGCGACCACCACACATTTTCAGTCATGTACGTCAGGGGAAAGGTTAGTGGTTAAGCTAACTCATTGAAGCATTCGATTGAACGAAACCTAAGGGGGGTTGTGAGCGATGCGCCTGCCCGGATTAACTCGGGGGGGGGGGCAGTTAGGCAATGCAAGTCTGCCCCCCCAACTTCTAAAACCAGATTTTTTAAATTGATTTTTATTTTATCTCTATATAAGCAGTTTTCAACATTTAATTGCGGATAACATTCGAGAGAGTTGGTGTCAGTATCTCGCCTGGAAAAAATCTTTACAAACTTTTAACACAGTCCAAATATTCCGATCACGAACCACATTCGACCAACAGCAAAAGACAGGCGAATTTGGAAACGCGAGAAAATCCCCAAGAATACTGGCTTGAAATTTAGAAAATATTTGATTATAATTTGAGTAAGTTCGAACACTCGACTCTTGTAAAATCAAATGAAAGCGCGAAATTAAATTATCCCGAAAATGATGTTAAAATAAATTTCGAAGCCCTGAGGCCCCAAAGTTGTCCATTTGATAATCCAACCCTGGTGACGCAATAAATGCACAAGAATCTAGTTACATAACTAGATTCTATAACAGAATCGCTAGTAACTTAAGAATTCCTTCAACATTTATTTATTCACTAGCTGATATACCCGGCGTAGCTCGGGATAAAAAATATTTTCCAGTTCAAGTACTTATAACACTTTCCGCGGGAGCGTCTTTCGTTAATGAACTGACCCTTTGAACCATCAGCGAAACACCCTTCTTTTTCTCTCCTTAGTTTGAACCACCTGGCAAGAATCTCGTTGTCCTTCGTATTCCATTTTTCCCCTCCCCATCATTGCTACGGCAACAGCAGAAACTCTTTCATATCTTGTATTTTGACGTAGACTTACGTCTCTTCATAGTGGTCTAATGGTGTAAAATTTGGTGCGGGAAAGGAAAAAATTATGACGCTTTTCGTGATATTTTTAAAAGCTTTTAGTTCCGTAACCAAATAACATAGAGAGTTTTAGTTTCATTTAACAGAGAAAGGTTGACATTGAAGATTGCAAAAATAATTTTAGAATTTGGAATTACGGTGTAGTCACAGTCGAGCTTCAAAGTTGGTGAAAATCACTGAAAATTTAATGACGTCACAGCGACCGACGCGCGCGCATGCAGACTATCCAATTACATTTGGCAATTTATTCATCGATCTTAAGTTCAAGCGAAATATTACTCAAAAATAGTTGAATTACGTCGAAATTTCGTGGTAAAGTTAAACGCTTATAGCTCCTCAACCAAATAACATAGAGAGTTGATTTTAGATTCACGTAACAGAGAAAGGTAGACATTGAAGAGTGCAAAAAGAATTTTAGAATTTGTGATTATGGTTTAGTCACAGTCGATTTGCAAAATTGGTGAAAATCACGAAGAATTTTGATGACGTCACAGCGACCGACGCGCGCGAACGCATCGGTTGTGAGCGGTATATTAACTGGATTTTAACAGATCAATAATTAATTCATTTCAGATTAATTAATTCATTCAGATTAACTCATTTAACAGAGGAAGGTCGTAGAGCATAGGTCAAAGTCACATAGAGCTACTTTAGTCATAGTTGAGTAATCGATTAATTAACTGTCCTTAATTAATTATTATTAACAATTGTTGATTTAATTGAGTTGTCCTTTCCAACGATTTAATCGAGTTGAGTTGGATTTAGTTTCATTTAACCGAGGAAGGTCATAGAGCATAGGTCATATGTCAAAGTCACATATAGCTACTTTAGTCACATTGGACAACTTTAGACACAGAAAGTCACAATTGAGTAAGGCAGGTAAGTCTATGCCCCTCAAACCCAGCGGCCGTTTCGCAGAGACAGCCTCCCGTCGATTTTTTTTTTTTTTTGCCATTATCCGGACAACAATTCTCTTATCGTTAGTGTTTTTGTCACTGACCGGAAAAAAACCCTCATATTGTTCTATCTTTTTCACCTTAGGCCCTCTCCCTCCGGTAGGAAGTGGGATCAACAATCTTGAAGGATTTTACACACTCATTATGATCATTATAAAATTTGTAAAATTCAAGGAAGCACCGCGGAAAGAGAGTAATTAACATCATTGTGTTGTGGTGCAAACATACTGAAACAGGTATATGCTACGAAATAAAAGCTAAATAAAATTTCTGCCTTTCTGTTCATATTCAAAGAAAACAATATTTTTATCATAACTTTCACAATGGTAAAAATACCGGAATAAAGGATTTGATAAAACGATCAATGGTTTGAATTTTATTACAATAACAGAAAGCATTGTTACAAATTGTGTATGAAATAAATTTGAAATGTTTATTAAATTAAGAAAAAGAACGAATAAAATTTAAATTGAAATCATTAAAAAGATAATTTTTCTGCTCTTTAAGATGGTATGTAAATTATCTACGTGCAACATATTTTTTCTGAAATTATTGACGAAACACTGAGATAAAACGCCGAAACTTGGCTTAGTTTTCGTTATTTAATTTAATATCTTAGGAAGTAATTTTTTAAAGTTTGAAAAATTAGAATTAATCTAAGAACGGACCCCAGAATAGCACTTGGAAATTTCATGTCAAGACTATTCTCCATTTAGGAGGAGTTCTTGCGACAGATAGACCGTTAGAACATCTTTTTCTTCCCATTCCTTTTTCGTCTTCCTACGATAGGAACCGGACTAACAGACACACTCATTAGGATCAGTTTAAAATTTGTGAAAATTAAACAAAACATAGAGAGAACAATTCACTAACGTCATTGGATCACTGTGTAACCGTATTAAAAGCTGTCAATGATACGACTACCGGAAACCGGAAGTTAAAAGTCTACTTTGTTGTTTATGCTCAAAGAAAACAATTTTCTTATATTAAGTTTAACACTGGCAAAAGCCCACGCGCGAAACAGTAATTTGGCTTGAATTTATTTCTATAAGAATAAAAATTATCTTTAGAAATTTCGTTCAAAATATATTTTAAAATCCTGAATAACATTCAGAAAAAACACTTTATCGCAATGGAATTAATATCATTAAAAAGATAATTTTCTGCTCTTTAAAATGGCATAAAAATAATTGTTGTCTAATAAATATTTCAGAAGTTTTTGGCAAAAAACGTCTAAGCATTAGGCTTAACAGCGGCTAATTTTCGTTAGTTAATTAAATATCTTAAGAACTAATTAACTCTGAAAGTTGAAAGTAGCACCGTTGACCTAGAAACATTCTCTAGAATGTCATGTGCAAATTTCATGTCGCTACGGTTCACCGTTTAGGAGGAGCTCTTGTGACCGACAGACAGACGGATACATGTATTTTCTGCTTTATATTATAGATATTTATAAAAATAAGCAAAATTTTCAGAAATAAAGGTAAATTAGTTCAAAGTCTAACAGTTGCCTAGCAACGGAATAGCTATAAATCTTCGTTATTTCACTATCGTCTGCGCGATGTAAAAATTATTGAACGTTAAAAAATTAATAACAATCGAAGGGAAAATGTTAGA
>BGPR01025518.1:939-13079 GCA_013235015.1 Araneus ventricosus
TTACATCACTTCTCACTTATTCATAACTTTTGTATCAGGATTAAAGGCGATCAAGGCGACAAAATATCCTGAACCTCCCAAATTCCCCACAAATCTTCCGAAATCCTTAATATCGGAAATAATTCCATTAGGCATCAGCATGTTAGCATTGGAGGAATTTTAATTAGAAATGCACACTTCCACCCATCAGTGGAGCAGAAATCGGTTAGATCAGATCGTCTTCAAACTCATTTATAAAGTCAGTGGATAGCCTTAATGATAAAGTACGCTCGATGACTTCAAAGGTCTGCTCTGGAATTTGAATTGGCCGCGCAATTCTCTCCGAAACGACGTAATTAGTTGTATCTGGGGGCGAAACCTTATTTCACGGTCTTGTTGACTCAAGTACGATTTCTCAAGTAGTTCTTTTAAAAACTACATCGATCCGAAATTTGAATGACTCTTCAGTAAAGAAAAATATTTTTCAGACTATGACTAAGTGTTCTTTTATGCATAGGAAGCACGTACAGCTCTGTCACAAACTAAAAATCGGATTATTCACAAAGCCAATTGATCAAAAGAAAATAGGTATTTAAAAGATAAAATGTGTGAATTCTGTATATCAAAATGCTGCTGTAAGCTGGTAAGACAGTTGAGAATAAAATGACAGATAAAAGTTTTATTCGATTTCCTTATGTGTGATAAGAAATGTGCGAGTCTTTCATGTCTCTCAATGTGTCAAAATTTTAGCGAAGGGTCTTTTTGTTCTCAGTTAAAAATAATTGCAACTTTTCGTTTTTAAACTAGGGATTATCTTGTAAAATTGAGGCCATGAAAATGCTTGATATCACATCTTTCTGTGTCAGGCCTTCAATATTTTTGAACAAATGTAATAAAATAAATTTTTTCTTGATTTTAAATATTTAAAAGATACCTGTTAAATTATAGTCATAAATTGAAGTTACTTTCGTGTAGTATTAAATATTTAAAAGATACCTGCCAAATTACAGTCATAAATTGAAGTTACTTTCGTTTAGTATTAAATATTTAAAATACACCTGCCAAATTATAGTCATAAATTGAAGTTACTTTCGTTTAGTATTAAATATTTAAAAGATACCTGCCAAATTATAGTCATAAATTGAAGTTACTTTCGTTCAATATTAAATATATCTTGTGTTTTTCCCTATTTCGAGGTCCAGTGAAAGGATCCTCAAAGAAAGCCGAGATTGGTAAACTTTTTCCGCTCCAAAATACGCAGAAAAATAAGCGAAGATCGAGTTACCAATCCAGAGAGGAAAGTTTAGGAAACCCACGAATTTAACAAAAATCAAAAAATCAACCACAAGTAACTACTCACTTCTCACGTATTTATAAATTCCATACCAGAATTAAAGGGAATCAGGGAGACAAAATTGCCTGAACCTCAAAAAATCCTCCTCAAATATTCTGAAAACCTTAATATCACACATTATTCCTGTCAGCATTAACAAGTTTGTTGGAAAATCGGACTCGAGGGATTTTAATTAGAAGTGTACACTTCCACCCATCAGTGGAGCAGAATCCGGTTAGACTGTCGTCTTCAAGGATCTTAGGATTGAATTTTATCGTTTAGTGTCACAAGAGCCGGTTTCGGCTATGCTGCGCCAAACGCACGGTTAAATGAGAAAATCATGTAAATGAAATTGCAGATTAGAAAATGATGCAAGTCTTAAAATCTTCATAATAGATTAGCGATAAACCATAAAAATTTCACAAATAGTAAAATTTCGTAACAAAATTGAACATGTGTGTACTTGTTGAAAAATAATCAAAGAGAAAACATCTGATGAGCTAAATTCGGGATAAAAAACAATATTTCTAGTCGTCTTGAAACTCATTTATAAAATTGTGGTTTAACCTCAAGAATAAAGTGCACTCGATGTATTTAAAGGTCGGATAAGGAATTTGAATTGATCTCGTAATTATTTCCAAGACGGCGAAATAAGTGGATGTATCTAAAAACCAAAACATATTTCACATTTTCGTTGGTTTTGATTAGGGTTTTCATCATTTCTCTTCAGAAATCATTACGAAATGTTCAGCTAACGTCATCAAGAATGTGACTATAGAGGAAATTGAAATTTTTTTTATAATTTAATCGACTTATAATTGAGTCAAAGCGTTATTAGGTGGAAAACTGAGTGAAATCGAATTTTTTTCCATCAGTATTTTGATCGAAAATAATCAACAGCTTTTTTACTAGTAATTTAAAATGATAATATTTATTTCCTTTGATAAAGAATAAACCACGACACATTTGTCATAAAAGTCTTTTGACTAGACTATACTGTTAAAAATAGTAATTTCTGACTCACAGTTTTAAAATTCATCCACTTGGCAGTATAACTTAATTTTCTTATTGCGTTTTTCAATGTGTCATTAAAAATGCATTTTTGTAACAAAATTGAATTATATGTTAAATGCATAGATAGATTTAAGTTACAGAAGGAATATTCTGTGCCTTTTTGCTGATTTCTTTACAAATTATCATCAAGATTCTTAATTCAATTTAGGAGTCATTTTATAGCCTTTTCTGAGGCAGTGTAGTTTTTTTTCTTTGTCTAATCAAATACAGATCTTTTACATTATCCTGTCAAAAGTGTTCAATTAATGCTTCAAATGAAAAATGGTCAACTTTTCTAAATATATTGCCTTCTATTGTGAATTCCAATTTGAAATTAAAAGTTACTTGAAAAATAATAAATTTTTTGTTAGTGGTACTTATGATGGTTTTATCTTTTTACTTATGTGCATACTTTTAGTCTCCTAAAAGTTCTCCTGTAGAAAATAGGGTGAAGAATGAAAAGAATTGCAAGGCCTTCTGAACTATTAAAAACTTCAAACTACCCAAACAAAACTTTATAAATTTTCCATACCCAAATAGAACACAAAGCTTTATCCCACAACTTCGAAAAATAATCTGATTAATGCACTTCTATGAATTTTTCAATCACAAATAGACGAAAAAACAAGTTAGTAGATCCATCTCCTTCGAAACTTTTTCCAAAAGAAGCAGAACAAATTTGTCGAGACACAACGGTTTCTTTTTTTAGATCTCCAAAGCTTAGAGACAAGGCCGAATTCAATTTTACCTACTCCAGGAAATCCAATAAAACCTCCATCAGATTCTGCTGTCCTCGATTTTATGAAGATCAAAATATAGAGCTAAGCAGAAAACTTACTGGAAAGGAATACTGGAGGCCATTTCCGAACACAAATGAAGTTAAACCTCCCGATGGTCGGAGCTGGGTTTGGTTTGAAACTAATCTTACATTTTCTATTAGTAGCAGATATCTGTCAATATTTGAATGGGTTCAGTAATTGCAATTGTATTTGAAGAGAAGGAAATGTTGTTTTTTCGATTCTCTGCCCTTTTTGTCTCAGAAACGTTAAGGATTTCCATTTAATTTAGAAGGGAAAAAACCCAAATGTTTTGGAACTGGTTTTAATGCTCATGTTTCTTTTTTCACTTAGTGGATCCAAAGGACAAACACTGTAATTGATAATGGAAAAACTAATCGAAATCGGGGTGTGTATCGAGATATTTTTTACATTCGAAGAAAAATATTAATAATACCTTCTTTTCTCAACCACTCCCGCAATTCTGTTAAACAACTCAAAATAGGGGCACCACACATGATTTAGAAATTTTTGGTACAGATGCATTGTTTTTTTTTAAATTTAGTTTCCTTTCTGCGAAGTATAAAGAGAGAAAGATTGTTATAGAAAAAAATTTGACCTCGAAATTTTGATGTGTCCTTTACTTTAGACTCTCCGCCTCCATAAAAAAAATGCGTTTGAAATTATGTCTGTCTGTCTGTGAACAATCTAACTCAAAAATGAAATTTGATATGTGCCCTTTGCACCAAAATTGTAGGTTTCTGTCACACTTTCAACGAAAGACTTCAACGGGAAGTCTATCCACGTTCATGTGAACACGATCACTCAAACGATGTAAGGGGTTTTTTATACTTGTTATATAAACAGTGCACAGTATCGTAATGTAATGGAATCCATTCGTGGTCATATGACCATGGAACGGGGAGGGACGAAACTTCACAGAACATCATAAGACAACGTGCGGTTAAGCCGTGTTCCTACGGCCTGTCTTTCCGCGAGTGTCGTGTTATTCCACTTCGTCGGAACAGGAAGAATCCCAGATAGCAATTTTAGTTTGCAGCAATTTTGCACTGCAAATCTGCAAGCTTACAGCAAATTTGACACGATAAGAGTGCAAGTGTGAAACAAGTTTGCAACAAGTTAACGCAAGCTTCGAAGTCACCATGGGACGAATTTGCAGCAAGCTTGCATTGCAAACTCATTGCAAATTATAGCAAAAACAGAGTACGAACACAACCCGGGATAGAACTCGCGACCTACCGCATGGTAGCCTGACGTCTATACCACTCGGTTAGCTGGACTAAGATACATTTCGCTAATACATCGTTCGATTCGATTCGTATACGATTTATTTTAAACTATTTTCTTCATTTCATTAATTTTTTGAGTTAAGAATATGATTTGAAGTCAAAGAGAGAGCGATTTTCGCTAATAACTACGTTCTGCTAGTAGAATAAATTATGAAATTAGAGTTCAAAAGTAACTACTTTAAAATGGGACAAAATGTATAAGTTATTATTTTTCAACAAGCATTGACCGTTTTTTCGATTTAATTTTGTTTATAAATGTTAAAATTTCAACATTAAGAAAAAGGCGATATAATTTTCTTTAAAGTAAAAACTTTTAGTAAAAAGATGGAAAATGTTTCAAAATTTTTTTTTATAAAAAAGTTAGTTTTTTTACAAATTATCATTGATTTATTGAATTAATGAAAAGAAGGACGGTCTAGGAGATGCTATTAAAAATCGGATGTTTGTTTTAAACAGAGACAAAGATAATTGTCTCTTTGTGCTATCTTTGCATCAAGCTTGTGCAAATTTGCATGGCAAAGGAGGTGGCGCTATTTGTCACGGTGAACTTGCAGCAAGCTTGCAATGCAAGGAAGGCGGCGCTAGTTGTCACGGCGAATTTGCTGCAAGTTCGCTTCAAGTTTGACGCGTCAAATTTGCTATGACAAGGTAATATCAAGTCAAAATCAAACTTGCTGCAAACTTACGTGCTATCTGGGATCGATGTGAACCGTGGGCTTGTAAGTGCATCTGTTGTTTCCCGCGTTATGGCGGTAAATAGCTCGCACGTCAAAGGAAAGGGGAGTGGCCAGACGGCGTCATTGCATCCATTAACTCGAGTGATGCCGAGAGATTTGCCAAGCTATGCGCCGTAGGAACGGCTCGACTGTTCGGAGTTCCACCGACCACAGTCCACAAGTACGAACTTCGAGCAACTCGAGGTTTGGCAAGCCTTACGCTGTCTGACCAAGGCTTCAGATATCAGATGACATACGCATTTACATTTGTCACATGATTTTGACGCCGAGTGAATTTATTCCATTCTCATAGTTACTTGCGTATCACGAGCCCGTGTCGAACGGGGATAACTTGAAGGTTGTAACAGTGGCCAATCCAGGGGGGAGCTATCGGACTACAGGCCCCCCCCCAGAGCCAAGCCTGAAGTCTTGATTTTATTTAACATCATTACAACTGTTTTTTCTTAATTTCCCTCTTTAAAAAAAAATAAAAAAACGTTTCAACATTGCTTTCTGGCTTGGCAGGCTCGAAAATTTTCCTATTTTTGTAGTCATTCCACTTGTACTTGTAGCTTTGACGCGGTGGAAGACATTTTTGGCCTAGTTATTTCATTGTAATTTTTATTAAATTATCGAAAGTATTGTATTGTTTTTTATGATTCTTACTGTCAGGTCAGTAAAGTCTGTAAAGTTAAAGAGTTTTGGTTTACTTTAGCCTTGAGGTTTGACATTCATCACGATGATGCAAAGTTTTTATGGCCTCGGCCCCCTCCCCCCCCAGACCCGAATCCTAGATTCGCCACTGGGTTGTAACATCTGCACCTGCACTCCAAAATCTGTGCAGCTTCTTTACTGGAATAAAGATCCCAACCGAACTTACCGGGAGTATCCTATTTCCAATTTCGGGGGGGGGGGGTTGTTGTGAGAACTAACCTCCCCTCCCCCAAGCGGACGAAAGAACGAAAAGATTTTGGATTGGTGGTGAGACGGACGCTGGGTGATGGAAGGAACCGAAATGGCGCCGTGCCATGATTGAAGTTTTCCTTAACAATGTTTCGCTCGGTTTATATTCATTGATGTGTTTTAAATGTTTTTGTAATGTGTGTATGTGATGTCCAGTGTGTTATGTGTCTTCATGTGAGAATAAATTTCTGAAAAGACACATGGTGAAGCCCTGCTTCCCAACAACATATCACATCGGTACAAGGTAAAACAAAATACACAAAACACATAACGTGTTAATACCTTGACCTGCGATGTCCCAATGATAAGGTCCCGGCTTCGAGGCCGGAGGGTCCAGGTTCGAAACCCGATTCCACTTATTATCCGCCGTGCACGTAGGCCTGTTGGATGTTAGTCCTTCACTGCATACTGTATCAAATTTGATACATAATTTATATTTCATGTTGATAATGAATAGAAAATTTTTTGTCCACTCGTACACGCTGTATCAGAATAGAAACTGCTATACATGCACTAAAATTGGTCAAAGGTAGCGTAAAAGCAGTTGCTTACCTTTTGTTGACGCGTTATAGAGCATGGTGCATCAGTAGCGCAGTGCTATATAGAATAGTTCATAAGATAATCCAAGGCACAAATGGATCAGCAGGATGCTTCTGTTGAAGATATAAATGTATTATATATAAGTTTAACAATTCAACCGACTGGAACATAGAAAATCGCTCTCTGATGACTATTCTAAATCCGGCTCCGTCGCAGAAAGTCGTTCTCCGATTATTACTCTTAAACCGGCTCCGGCGTAGAAAGTTGCTCTCTGTTTATTACCCGAAAACCGGCTCCGAAACATTTGCGTTCACCATTTAGCTACAGAGAGTCCGTTTTTAAAGCATTCAGCTGAAATATTTTTGCCGTTCAAAGGGTTAAAGTGAAAAAGTAATAGTGATATAGATTAGACATGACAAGCACGCATTATGTTAACAGCGATTACAGCAGGATCTTAATAGGAAGAGAGTAAAATAAAAGGAAGTTAGAGTTCAAATTACAACAATTATACAGCGCCATCTATCGGGGTGTGAAGAGAGTAGTTCAGTTTCTTTTCTAAAAATGGCCTTATGTCCAACAGAAACATCATAAGAGACAGGATAATAATCATTCTTTCCATTTTCCATGGACAACACAGATCCTTTTGATAAGTCTGTGGTAGTCAATTCCTTATGCACCTATTGACATATTGACGCAGTTTGTAGCATTTAAAAGGAGTCTTACATCTTTTATGGTTTCATCAATGGCTTCTACAGGTATATACAATTTGATACTACTTTTAAAATACTTTTTTATTGTTTTATAAAAGAGAAATAGTGATTTGTTACGTTCATTAACCCTTCAACCGGCTCAAACGTAGAAAGTCGCTCTCTGATGACTATTCTAAAACCGGCTCCGTCGGAGAAAGTCGTTCTTCGATTATTACTCTTAAACCGGTTCCAGCATAGTAAGTTGCTCTCTGCTTATTACCCGAAAACCGGCTCCGAAACATTTGACTTCACCATTTAGCTACAGAGAGGCCGTTTCCAAAGCATTCAGCTGAAATATTGTTGCCGTTCAAAGGGTTAAATTCAATTTAATACAGTAGACTCTCGATTAACCGGGATCGGATTATCCGGGTTACGGATTATCCGGGACAAACCCCCTCAGAAAAGGAAGCGCAGATTGCGGCCGTTGGAATGTGCGGGAAGACCGCATTCTTCTCAACCCTTCCTATTGTATCCGATCTTGAGTCCAGCCAGACTCCAGTTAAACTGTTCTGAAAATGTGGATGAAGAAGCAGTGGAACAATGGATTAACGAAAATTCGACATTCGAATGTTGCGAAGTTTTAAGTGACGATGATATTGCGTCCCGAGTAACTTGTGGTTCAGAAGAAACAAGGAATTTCGAAGAATGCCCTGAAAGGGACGAGGAAAATCTTGTTACTCATCAAAAATTAAATCACGGTGACGCATTAGCGCACACTGAGGCGTTACTTAATTATTTGGAGCAAGAAGATGAAAGCACATCTGCAGAAAAAATTATATTGAGGAATCTGCGTAGTATAATTCGTCGAAGAGTAAATGAAAAACAAAAACAGACTTCTATCATTTCATTCTTCACAAAACAGTGAGGTAAACTACATCTCTGTTTTTCTTTTTAAGTGTACGCATTGTAAATCTAAATAACATTAAACTTTCTCGTTAATTCTTGTTCTTTTGTATTAATTAAACTACTAATGTCTTATTGTATAATAATTTTACATTTTCTATCAATTTTCCGAAATTTTTCATCTAAATTTGCATAAATTGGATAATCCAGGATATTCGCTTATCCGGGACAAAGCATTTCCCGACCATCCCGGTTAATCGAGAGTCTACTGTAATATCATACTTATATTTTGATTTTTCTGTTGCTAAATATGAACATCCTATGCCAAAAATATTTTTTATTTTGAAATTTAAAAAATCGTGCATTTGACGGATTAAACCATGCATAAGGGGTCAAACGTCCTCCCGCTGGTGTGGTGCGGCAGTTTGGAGAGGGCGTGCCAGCTCAGGCGTCGTCCTCGTCATCTGACAGAAGTTCAAAATCACGAAGTAGCCTCTTAGTTGTTTCACAACGGACGTTAATTAGATCCACACATCCTACATGGGATATTTATTGTTATTTCAATCAATATATAAACGCAAAAAACACCCAAGATATTCAAGAGTGTCCAAACCATTTGTGTCTTTTAAATTAACTGCAACTGTGTCTTAACTACAGATTTTTAAATATCAAGCATCCTGTAATTCGATGTATGTGTCAGATACGTTACTGTAACCAGCGGGAGTGTTCTCCCCTAAACTTTCTTGTATACTTCCCCAAAAAGGTGCCGTTTCCCCTTCCCCCGCGTGGCTAAAAAAATTCGAACCTATTGTTACCCAGAATCCGATGACTATCAGAAGGTTTTTCATTATAGTGATTGTAAAATATCTAGGCAAAGAATGAAATTCAAAGAGATGCGTAACGATTTTCCTCTCTTACCGGATCAAGGACAAACTGACGTAATTCGCTACTCCGTAATGAAATTCCTCTCCGTTCTTCCAGTACGCATGCGCGTCGAGATAAAGGATTCTCTTCAAAAGTAACTTATACGGACCGACAGACAGTCAACCCTTTGACGATTTCGATCAAAATTTTATACGGACCTACATTCATGACGATAAAACTGTGTATAAAATTTTATCCATCTGGCTTTTCAAGTTTTTGCGTTAGAGCGTTCGAATGACCTCGAACATACAGATAGACAGACTTCCCGTTGACGGATTTTGTCCAAAATTTGATAGAAACCTACAAATTATGTTTAAAGACCACATACCAAATTTCATCCCCGTAGCTCTAATAGTTTTCGAGTTATTGTGTTCACAGACAGACATAATTCCAAAATTGTGTTTTTCGGACTCAGGGAGGTCTAAAACGTGAAGATTCGTCAAAATCTCGAGTTCGAATTTTTTGACGATTACAATACTTTCTCTTTGTATACTTCGTATACGAGAAAGTAAAAAAAGCCGAAACTGTTAATATCTAGTGCAATCTCTTAAAAATCAAAGTATTTTTTTAAATAAAATTTCAAAAATTTGTTCAATTACAAAATTCAATGCGATGGATTTGATGTTAAATCCACTTTCCTATTTATTTAATATTTTTCATTACTTAGCCCAATTTCACATTCCATTTAATAATTTTTCTGCTGTACTTCAATTTTTTTGTTATCTTTAGAAAATCTTTTTACTCCTAAATATTTGAAGCAAACTAGCTCGATATTTAAACTTCGCATTTACTCATAAAAATTTGATAGCATTGGCACAAGAAAACATATTTTATCTCATTCAATTTATTTGCTGCAATTTAAAATTCATGGAATTTGCTACAAGGCTTTTCCTAAAAACATCGCTGTGTAGATGGAACACTTCACTATCACAGAACCTTTTCCGAAGTTGATGCGTTCTGGAGTAGGAAAATATATTTGCATTCAGCATGCCTTCAGGCTACGAAATTCGAAGGTAAACATGAATTTTGAATTGCGTAGAATTCCGGATTAGGAATATTTTTTCTACGAAAACATACTATTATTTTCTTCGTTCTCCTTTCGTTTTTTAAATGGAATTTTATATAGAGAGTTTAGTAATCCATATTGCGTAAATAATTTTTTATTTCGGAATCTTGTTTTATTTATATTTAATATATTTCAAGGTTATTCATAATCTATTTGTTCCTCACTGATTATCTTAAAACCTTATAACACTCAGAGATAACTATTGTTAGATTTATGTAAATATTTATATACGAAATTCTAAAGTAGGCTACGAAATTCGAAAGTAGACATGAGTTTTGAATTGCCTAGAATTCCGGATTAGAAATATTTTTTCTACGAAAACATACTATTATTTTCTTCGTTCTCCTTTCGTTTCTTAAATGAAATTTTATATAGAGAGTTTAGTAATCCATATTGCGTAAATAATTTTTTTTATTTCAGAATCTTGTTTTATTTATAGTTAAGATATTTCAAGGTTATTCATAATCTATTTGCTTCTCACTGATTATCTTAAAACCTTATAACATTCAGACATAACTATTGTTAGGTTTATGTAAATATTTATATATAAGTGGCAACAGTTAATTTATAATATGTACGATTAAGGATTGGCAACATTATGATATGGCGAACTTGTAAACAGTAATATATAATAAATGTTTTGGTTAATATTTTATTCTATTTCTTTATATTAATAACTTCTCACACATCGATGAATAGTATATTAAACATGGTGTCAGAAGTGGGGTGAGATTTTTTAATGAAATGATTTTTTAATTAATTTTAAAGATTTTTAAGAATGGTGATGTCGTATGATTAATAATCTGTATGAATGTAGGATATTACTCATAAAGAATAACTTAATCACTGCATAAAATTAGATTGTGAAAGCTAGATTAATAATTTTTGCGATAGATGGAGCTAGGAGTCCTGCTCATGACACGTCACGAGCAGCGCCCTCTTTTTTCCCTCAAAACCAGCTTGCACGCTCAGATCAGAGCAGCGCACCACAGGCAGCAGACAAGCTCGTAACTCTCTCTCATTCCTTCTATTTCTCATCATGTAAGTCAGATCAGTTTTGGCGCAGTTAAGTCACCCGATCATCACGTTGTGGTAACTATGTCCCATCTAACTTTCCTTATGGCTCTAAATCTCTAATACAGTAATTATCTTAACCCATTAACATCTATGCCAAGTTAATCTAGCTCATGTTTAATTAATTAGTAAATCTCTCGGTATCTTTCTTTGTACATATCTTTCCCCTGTAAATTCTCCCTATAGTATTTAAATAAATGTTTTTGCGTTTAACTTGAAGTCTCCTCGTTCATTTTATGTAATATTTTGTTTTAAATTTAATGTGATAAAAACCTTTAAATCCCTTAGACTTAAATCCGATCTATTTACCCCTTAAAGGTAACCTTTCCGTGGTCATTCTGTTTAATTGAACGGAATCCCACCCATCATTTCCCATCATTTTAACTTATGAAGAAACCTTTATAAACACTTTTATTTAGCGTGACTTGTTTCATTATGTGAAAATGGAATTTTGTAATCGATTTTACATTCATTTCCTGGTGATCGAGAGGCGTCAAATTTTGTAGACTTCCTTATTATCGATGATGATATACTATTTTAATATTTTCAAAATTTAATTATCAGTTAATGATTAATTAAATTAGATATTGTTTCTATGAGAGTGACGCCACCTGGTTGTGAGCTTGAGTAACAAATATCTCATGATTAAAATTAGAAAGTAATTAAAATAAATCTGCTGTTGATATACTAATAAATGTTTGCAAAGATGACAATTAATGCTGAAAATTATACCTCGTCAGAACCAGAAATGGCTGAGCCCATTGACACTAATGAAAGAATGCATTTAAAAATTGTTTTTCATTAAACTTACTAA
>BGPR01025519.1:1774-22278 GCA_013235015.1 Araneus ventricosus
GTCGAAGAGAAGATTATTCATGCTCACGAAATACAGTTATTACAGACTGAAGGTATCCAAAAGTAATGACTTATACTGAGAGAACAGCACATGAATAGTTAGAAATTTCAGTCGCATTAAAGAGGGCAAGTACTGAAGGTCCTTTAAACTCTAATGAAGCTTAATATGAGCACCAGTAGATGTTTTGCAGACGCCAAATGCAAATCGATCTCTTGCCAATTAGTAGCATTAAATTTTCAGCTTACATAATTTCAGACCACCTAATATCAACACTTTGCTGAACACATATTTTTTATTATGTCCCGAAGCAAAAGAGTCGGACAACGTTGTGTTCAGAGATCCTACACGTGAGACTTTCTCTTTCTATTGATCTACTACTAACATCTCAAATGCTATTTAATTGCAAGATATTTCCTACATTTTGTGCATCTACAGAGCATCAGATTATGCTCATAATGAATTTCATTAAACTCCAAAAAAATTGAGGAGTTTCCTTCTTTAATCCGACTGAAGCTTACAACTAATCAGGTTCGATTCTCCCAGTATAAACCATTGTTTTTGGATACCTTCAACTCTGGCACCTTGTATCGTAAAACCTCTCTAAAACGATATTGTAGGAACCTAGAAAATATATTGTTATAGACAGGTTATCGTTATACACATAATGAGGATTTGTAAATCCAATGATTGTATGATTGCGCATGTATTTATATACTAGAATATTTTATTACGTTTATGGATTCATCTTACAAATAAATATCTGATATAAAATTATAGTTTATAAACAAATAAAATATGCAATTTTATATTTTAAAATGAAATTTATATTTAAGCTCTTTTTAAGAACATCGAAATGAAAATTTTAGTTCAAAATTTTGTCAGCATCGCAATTTACGGTACCTTTGGATCGTTTCTGTTTGTTATACACCTTACTTTTTCACGCAGCATTTTCAAGGCCTTTTCTTTTTATTTCAAAATTAGCTGTTATCGACTGAAAAATTTAATATCTTTTAGTTAATGTTTTATGCCGAGCCATTCTAGATTCGAGGTTTTAATACAACAAAAGCTAATTTCAACGAACAAGTGCTGAGTCCAATTTACTAAATGCGAATGAACAGGTTTATGCATAACAGGAGACAGAGGAACAAGCATCTGTTCACATTCCAGTCGCTAGACTCCCTACATGGATCTCTCTCCTACAACAGGCTGCGGTTTCTAGCCCCCTCTCCCTCCGATCCCCATGTAAGCTTAAATTCTTGGCCACATGGATTCGTTGTTTGTTTAATTCGATTCTCGCAGAGATTTTATCTTAGTCTTTTTCATTCTTCGTTAAAAAATCAATCTTATTAGCGTTTTCATGTTTGTGTTTGGTTTTCCTTTTTCTTCTAAAATAATGCTTATTAGATGGTACTGATCTCCTTTGTCTTTTGTTGGGAAATTTCTGGCTAAGAGAAGTTATATTTGGTGTAATGCAAGCTTTTTTACAGAAAAATTTCCCAAATATTTTGAATCCATTTTAAATATAGTAGTTAGCCCTTGAGAAAGTGGACTAGTATAGATTCCTTGTTTGTTTAATTCGATTCTCGCAGAATATTTATCTTATTTTTTTGCTTTCTTTGAATGATTCTTTGCCATATTATGTCGTTTTCCAAGGGAAAAAAAACGGGATTGTATGAACCAACTCACTAAACAAGTAAAATTATCGTTATAGACAGGTGAGTCTAAAAAGTGATTATCGTTGCAGGCAGGTTCAAAATACATTGAGTAAATAGGAATTCCGCGGGGACCAATGGAAATACCGTTACAGGCAGTATAGTTATACACTGGTTTCACTGTACATGAGAAATGTGTAATGATTGCATGATTTAGGAATAAATTCTTAATCTTGAAGAAAGAAAATAGACTTTCTTGTTACAACAGAGCATGAGATAACGGACCATTAGAAGTTAGAGATCATGCTCTGTTCCTTTGTCATTCATTCTACGCTCAGTAGAGCCAGATTAGCCCTTTTGTACAGGCGAGTAAATTGATTTCCTTGTATTATGTTCATGGATATGATTATTTTAAAAAATACTGAAACTTTGCAATCATGCCTGCCACTTCCGTCCATAGCCTCACTATTTACATTAAATTAGCTCTACCAAAATCACTGAAATCTTTGATGGTTCTGTATGTGAGAGACACATGCCTCTCGATAAATGTAAATGGCACCTTTACATGGAGTGGACCACGTTCATCAATTTCTTCTATGTAATTTTCACGGAAAGCCGCCGCGTTATCAAGTATTTAATGCGTTAAATTAAACGATTGATGTGATTAGATTATGCATTTCTTATATATTCGGGTAACGTAATTTGTCTAATTTATCCCTTAAAGGATTTATGGGCTTCTCAGGACCATATTCAAATTGTTTCTAAAAAATAATAGAGTTTTAAGATTCAGTACTTAATAATGGATAAACATTGAGTGGTTGAATTGAGAAGTGTCATTAAATTTCTTTTTATTCCATTAGGTAGAAGGGACTTTACGATGAAATAATTCTGTAGTGGTTTGCATCATTACGATAGCAAGTCTGATTGAATATCATAAGTATTTGAATTAAACATTCTTCGTGTTTCATCTGTGGCCTTTGATGTTAAGCCCTTGTAACTTCAACGTATTTTGGTGATATTGATGAGAAGTAACCCTGATGATGAACCTGAGAAGTAAACTGTCTGAAGTCCAATTTTGCTGATTTTGATGTTTTTATCGGATTTGCATTATTCCGAACTCATTTTCGGATGTGCAAAGTGTCGCGGCTGAAATTCAAAAAGAACGAAAGAGAACTGATCTGAAAAAATAAATTGCGCACTGTAATGATAAAATCTATATATAAAAATAATTGGTAAAATAAAATGACCAGGTCCCCCCAGCCTCAACCACAGGATCAACTCCGACAATCTTTATTTCATATGGGAGCTTATGACGCTTAAACATGTGATCAATGATCGCCTGCTCCCACCTTCCATTTTCTTCAGAAATCGAAAAAATGCTACTCCGCTGTACATTCTGTCTGGGGAAAACCCATTGGACAATTCCCCATCCTCAACCACAGGACAGGTTTCGATAAATTTTATTTCAAATGAAAGCCTGTCATTTGTCCAGGCTGCGGTGGCCTAGTGGTAGGGTCTCGGCTTTGGGGCCGGAGGGTTGCAGGTTCGAAACCCGCCTCCACTGAAGATCCGTCATGTATGGGGCCTGCTGCACGCTAAATCATACGTAATGGCCAAACGTCCTCCCGTTGGTGCGGAAGTTTGGAGAGAAGGGTACCAGCTCAGGCGTCGTTCTTGTCGTCTGACCGTGGTTCAAAATTACGAGGTCCGTCCCAAAATAGTCCTCGTGTTGCTTCGAAACGGGACGTTAATATAACTAAACTGAACCTATCAATGGTCACCTACCACCTTCCAATTTCGAGATAAGTTTCAAGATAAATTGTTATACTTAAAATAGTTTATCTCCGACGCACAAAATTGGCCTGAAAATTCCGTTACTTTACGCTATAATGCTGAGTAATATAATTTTGTTTTACTTTTCAGAAAATTGTTAATTTGTAATATTTTGAATTCAATTATTTGATATTTAGAAAATGCAATACGAAATAAATATCCATTTCATTATTTCTTAAAAAATAATATTAATATATTTTACAGCAAACTAAATTGTTATGTACTTGTTTCATAATTTCCATTTTATTAAAAGTGTTTTCATTATTTGTGAGAGTGAACAATAATGGTGGAAGCAAAAAAGAGTGATTAATTAATCTCGGCCATTATTTTCCTCAAGCTTCAATAAAAAAAATGAAAAATGACTTAAATACAGTGAAACATTTTTTTCCTCAGGATTTTTTTACAGAGTGCAAAAAAAGCATCCTTTCATAGGTACAGAGAGTAAATGTTTCACGCTTATTTTTTAAGAGTTATTTTTTATAGCTAACAATGAATTTTCCTCGATCATTCATGAAGGCAAACGCCAGTTTCATTCGGCGCGGACCAGAGAGTGCCGGATCAACTGTTTAGTTTTATTTTAGTTTAGTTATATTAATGTCCCGTTTTGAAGCAACACGATGGTTATTTTGGACGGACTTCATCATTTTGAACCGCAGTCAGATGACGAGGTCGACACTTGAGCTTGCACCCCCCCCCCTCTCCAAACTTCCATGCCACAGCAGCGAGAAGTGTTGTGGCAGCCCAGATAACTGTTCGGTTTCCCGATCGGAACTTCTTGCAATGAGAGAGGCCTTGGATTTCGCCCTTCGTTCTGAAACTAGCGACACCTATATTTTGACGGACAGCAAAAGTTCAATCCAATACTTAAAAAATTGGCCGAAAATTTCAGAAAAAACCGGTCAAGAAATTGTGTCCAAAATTGTTTCACTTTCGCAGAAAATCAGAGTTTGCATTCAATGGATTCCCTCCCATGTTGGAGTCTTCGGCAATGAGGTGGCGGACTTGCTTGCGAAAGAAGGAAGTGCTCTTCCTTCTGCCGCCTCTGCTGAACACTTCGCATCCGAAATATCTTCTATCCACAGGGATAAAGCAAATTCTACTTCGAAAGTCCCACCCGCACACAAATGGTATGCTGGAAATCGTCCTAGTCTGTCTCTACAGTCCAGGGGTACAAGATCCGCACATACTGCAGTGGCCAGACTTCGTAGTGGCCATATCAAAAGCTTGAAATTCGTCGACAAAGAAAAGACTTATTCCTCTTGCCCTTGTTCCTGTCCTGCTTCTCCTGCTCATGTCATTGACTGCATTGGCGCATCTGCGAGGCAGCTGTGGAGTGAGAGGAAAGATGGACTTGTGGTACTGTTAGAGCGACATGGTATCATGGACCTGGTCTAGTATTTGGACCAGGGGGACATGAAACAACAACACAGCAAGAGGACATTTGGCCCCCTGCGTATGATTTAGCGTGCATCAGGCCCACATTCACAGCGGATCTTCCGTGGAATCCGGTTTCGAGCCTGGAACGTTCCGTCCCCAAATCCGAGATCTTACCACTAGGTCACGGCGGTCCACTCGTCTGTTCAGAAACGAGCCGTGCAGTAAGAAAAATATTTCTCATGAGAACATAGTCTTAAAAAAACAAAAACTTTACCCAGAAGTAGCTCAAAATTTTTAAGTGTAATTATTGAATTATATTTTAGAAAATTATCGAATCGTTTTTTTACAATGGCGGGCTGAAGGATATTAGTAGAGATAAACTGTTTATTAGGGTGGGTCGAAAAAAATCGATTTTTTCGCGTGTTGAATTCTAATAGGGCGCAAAAGTTGAATATTACCATGCTAATCAAAAGAAAAATATTTTAAAAAAATATATTTTCAACTTAAAATAGTGCAAAGAATCTTCGGTCATATGCAGTATCAGTCAGAGAGGAAGAGTTTAGTCAGCGAGAGAAAACAATTTCCATCATTACTCATAATGACTCTTCTTTTCGGTGACACAACTTAGCTACCATCTCAGATATTAGACAATTCATTCATAAAGCTTCATTTTCATATTGTTAATCCCATTTCTTGATCCAGAAACGAAACATGTAAGAAAGTCTTGACTCATTAAGCAGACACCATAGGTCTATACGTTCCCTCATGTATCCTTCACCCAACATTAAATTGTCTTCCGGTGCAGCGGCTAACTCTATTTCAGCAGAAAAGTCGATGCATTTTTAACGATTCACAAACTTGATTCCACGAGATGTCTTCTGATGAATCGGCGAGGCCACACGCACGGTTTGAGGAAAAAAGAAAGAAAAAGATCCGATGTTATGGACCCTTTACAATTGTGCAAGGTTGGTGAGTCAATGAGCCGAATCCTCACTGTATATTGGAAAGGTGGAATAGCCCGTATTTAGACACAGAACTAGATAATGATGGTATATTAATTCTGCACTGATGAGGGCCTTTTGCAAATAATTATGATTCATTTCACCGGATTTTCTTTTTTCTTTAGACTAAGAGTTAATTTTGCTTTGGTTCAAAGTTATAAGTATAGAGATTTCACGTTAGTGGCTGGTGATTATACATTTCGTCACTTTACATGCAGTGCCGCCTATCTCAGTTTTCCAAATTTTACTATAGGAAGAAAACATATTTTATTCATAGTCAATTACAACTTTCACTCATTGTTTTCAGAAATTAGAAATAGAAATATTCAGAGTCAGAAATATTCATTATTAGTTGTGGAAAATTCAGTTTTTTTCTTCCTCTGGTAAATATGAGAAAACTGATATAGGTGGTGGTGTTTGTTAAGTGACGATTAAAGACTTCCTATCAGCATCGGATTGTCTATGAAGAAATCTTCCACGATTTTCCTGCTAGTCATAGAAGAGTGTTTCACCTTTTTTGAATCCATTGAAGAAATACCTATGCTGCAGAATCAATCTTACGGTGGTGGCTAGTATCCTGTCTCGGGTTTAGAGTACAGGAATAACCTCGAGATATTAAAATATGTGGTTCATATAAGCATTGGGAGCGTTGAATTTGTCGCCATTTGTATCACATTAAAAAGAGGCTAACATTCATAGACAATAATAGCAAGATATTTAAGGTTGATCTTCCCCGATACGATGGTTCCGCTACTAGAGAGATATATTTGTCACTATCGTGTCAGACAATGGCTGCGAAAAAATCCAGTGATCGATGCTATCATGACATCGATATCAACAACTTAAATTATTCTCTTTGAATTTCGAAAATGTTAAGAGAAGACTGATTAAGATGACAATGCAGACAATTAAAGTTACATTCCCCTTGTTTTCTTGCCTTCGCTTTGGCCATTTCATCAACAAGAAATTTTAATAAGAAAAACAGAAACAATGTTTCTCAAAACTTTATGGAGGACAAAACATAAAAAATGTTTTTTTTCCTTTGTAGAATTAATATGAACACGCTTTTCACTGCTTCTTAATTCCATATTTATTCAATACTTGAATTTCATCAATTTTGAAAATGATTCACTTGGATCCTTTAACAAGAGAAAAAAAGAAAACTGCACTGATGATTTTCATCTTTTACTAATTTCGAACTTTCTGACCTACTTATAAAACATTTTTTGGAGGAAGAATATGACAAATCTCATATTCTGATTGCAAATAACTGATTACCTATTAAGGTAATTCCCGTACATGGAATATGTAGAAAATGTTTACTCTAAAGAAATTTCCTATGAAACCCAATTGAATCTACCACCGCCTATTTCATTATACGTCAAAAACATCATGGCAAACAATAACACATTTGTAGCCGAAATACTTGCAAGATTCAGAACACATTTGTGATTCAGATGAATGCAAATGCAATGTACCTTTAAAAGGAAAAGCAATCCATAACACAAAACAGATAAGGCATAGCAGAAAAGAGCTTTGAAGATGGAAAGAAAGCAGAAAAATTCTGTCAGCAAGAAGCGACAGCTGAGAGAATTCGTTGACGTGATTGTGATGGATGGATTAAGAACTCTTGTACGGACTTTGTGAAAGAAGCGATTCTATCTCGATGCATGGTGTTGTCAAAAGGAAACCAAATTTGCATCGTACCTACTTAGATAAAATTTGAGCGCATTCTTACGATTGGATCTTATGAGAACAACGGTATCTTGAAATTGATTTGTTACGCATTTCTTCTAGCTGAAGGCTAAAGAATATATTTAACTTTAAACTCATGATTTAAAGATTGGAGATTCTAATATGATAATTTGCGTCTGTACCATTTGGTCAAAATATGCACAGATTTTGACATGTGTAAACTACTGCTATGTTGGATGCAGATTAACAATAAATAATGCTTACTAACTCAGACCATAGAATTAAAAGGAAGAATAAAACTTAAAACAAAATTCTTCCATTCCCGAGTCGAGTCTTACATGACGCATCTTAATGCTGAGTGTCTAATTAATATGGAATCCATCGAGAAGATTCTACCACATATCCAACGTTGGCCAAAATGTTGTTACGAGACATAGAATAAAAGCATTGCGCCTGTTTAATATTTAAAACAATTGTAAATCGAGCGGAAAGAAAATGATTTCAAGTCATAGCACAGCGTTAGAACCGCAGCCATTAGAAGTTAAATGGCATGCTCACTTAAGCATCTCATGTCAATATATCTTAAAGTTAATTCACGCATGTTATACAAGAATGAGCGTTTTCCCAAAATATTAAGATTTTGCAATCGCACTTGCTGTTTCTGAAGCCCTGTTCCCACAGTCAGTGGCTTCTTTGTCTTTAGTATGACTTACCTCCCACCGTGGGAACGCAAAGACTCTTTTTTGCGCGAAGACAGTTGGAGTGGCCTGACCGTTCCGGCGAAATGTCGGTAAATGCCGGACGTTAAAGGCCAGCGAGTCGAAGGACAGAGACTTCAGTGCATTTCCTATGGTATGTTGTAGATTGTGTATGCGTCGTGGGAATGGTACGACTGGTCGGATTCCGAACAACAAGATACCCTCAAAAACGACCTCGAGCAACCAAGTCACACATCGTGGGGAAAAGGCTTTGCGCAGCCTCACCCATCTACCCTTATTCAGTGTTGTAGGGCCCTGGGATGTAGATGCTCTGGACATCAGTTTTCGGGGGCTCCATGGAGTCAAAACGTCTGTGCCATTTCTTAAAGCATATTATGATGAGGATAAAAATAATACCTTAATCCGGGGGCATTTACGCCTGCTAAACCAGGCGATTGTGGTAAAAGAAATTATGTTGTTCCCCTGTTGCCATTTACCCTCGCTACGCCACTGTCCATGATGACAAAACATTAATGAGTTTATGTCACTTTCTCAAGTTGAATACAATGAGGGGGCGAAAAATTACCATGTTTGGGGGTCTGTTTCACTGCTAAACATCTGATGATGACAGAGAGGGGCAAAAATATCATATTATGCCCCGAAAGCCACTTAACCTCACTACTAGGATGTCTGAATTCCCGCACTTTTTTCCTTCACGGGAATTTCCTGGAAATCTTGGGAAAATAACAGTCATTTCCGAGATTCCCTAGAATGCGTCCAAATTTGAAAAATCTAAAAATTAATTATTTTTAATTGATATCAATAATAATTAAACAAAATAAGGATATTCATGAATTCCAAAAATGATACTCCTTTTATATTGAATTAAAAAATACAAATAAAATAGATCAATTATGCATTTTTAAAGTATTGATTTAAAACAACGTAATCAATCTATGCTTTTATCACTCAGCATAGTTCTTAGCTTTGTTATGAGTAACCTGGCAGCAGAAAATACCCTCTCAGCTTCAGCTGATGTTGGAAGAATTATTTTCAAAGCCTCACCCAGTTTTATAATGTTTCATGATCGATTTTTTGTTGAGTCAAAGAACTACAATTCTTACTTTACTACATTTCTCAAGCTACAACTCTTGTTAGTTTATCAATGTAGGACCTTTGTCTTTGCGTAGATCGTTTTTTTTAATTTTCCGTACATCGTAAAAGATTTCTCTTCCAAAGTTTCCATGCCCTCTTCTTCTGACTGCAAAGAGTAGGACAGTGATTCGTCTTCCTCGCAAAAAAGCCTTGTCATAGTTATTTTAGCTTGTTGAATCAAAGAATTTTTATTTGGTTAACGTAAAGGATCAACAGTAACTGCAGAAGCATCATACTTTCTCTCAAAATTTTTATATTACATTAATCCAACTAAACTAACATTTCAACTCTCACTAAGTCTTTGTACCAGAGAACATTTCATATTTTTAACAAATTTTGAGTTTTGTTGGTTCAACTCTTCAATAATAAAAGCAAATACTCCCTCGACAGTTAGAAAAGTCGCGTTTCGGCTACATAGTTTTTTAATTTCAAATTCAAACCTGCTACATTTGCAGTCAGAGTTTCAAATTCTACATTAGCCAAAATTTCATGCTCTTTAATATCAATTAATGCTTTGGAAATTGCTGATTTTATCTCTAAAACTATTTCAAGCATTGACAACAAACTATTCCAGCATGTTTTGGTGTCTTAACAAACCATCTTTTCAAAACCAAACTCTGGTTTAGCATAATTCTGTAAAATAACATTCTTGAGGTGTGATTTTCTGAATACTTTTACAATACCCCTTATCTTTTTCATAGTTTCATTTATATTAGTCAGAGAATTTTTTCTGGATAATTAATATGAAGCATAGCATCTGTTGCAATTCGACCTTTAAATTCTTAATCTGACGCTTTCTCTAAATCTTCAATCAGCTTCTCACTTTCATCAATATCTTTTCCTTCTTCTTCATTTGATATATTTTCTATCTCAACTGAGCTTTCTCCCAGATCCATTCTTTTCTTATAAAAGGACATCACACACGGCCTGGAGTATGATGTATGCATAGCACAGGTGAGACTCACAACTCAATTTCTTTCCATACTTAACCATCATACTAGCACCATCAATAACACACGCAACTATGTGCTTTTAAATTGTGATTCCGAATTCCTTATTTTATAATTTTGTGCATCTGCACATTTGTTCCCAGAAATTCGTGGGAACCAAGTCTAATTGCAGGGAATGCAAAAAGTATGAAAATCTTACGATTTCCCAGGGGAAGGAACCCTACTCACTACGCCACTGCATTATTTGGTTGACAGGAGTTGCTCATAACCTTACCTGCACAAAGAATAAGTACGGCGACTTCTTTGATGGCCCTATCTGTGAGAGAAACATGCTCTCAATAAGTGTAAATGGCACCTTTGCGTGCAGAGGACCACATTCATTAATTTCTACCATGTTATTTTCACGGGGAACCACCGTTTCATCAAGTATTCAATGCGATAATTTAAACGACTGAGGTGATAGAATGTGCATTTCTTATGTATTCGGGTCACATATTTCATTGAATTTATCTCATAAAGGGTGTAAGATCTTGTTCATTCTTCGCTAGTCGGAATATCTAACAGATATGCATACGATCTGCCTCTTTTAACTGTTTTTAAAGCATTATAGTTTGAATTTTTCTTACAGAATAATCAATTGAATTCTCTGTTGACTGATTCGTCGCTTAACAAGCAACACCACCTATCTCAATTTTTGGAATTTTCAAAGAGGAAGAAAAAATTTAATTTTTAGCAACCAGCAACATATAATAATGAATTTTTTAAACATCTGTTATAAGCATAACACTGCAGATTCCTACCAGTCGAAGACCTTATAACCAGATATTTGGCAATATATCACAAGATGCTGTCCTATAAGACACTATGCTACTATGTGCATCCATTTAAAGTTAGCATAAAAATACATTCTGATGTCATACAGTTGATAGTCTTGTGACGCAAACGAAGTCTTTATTTTAACTAAAAGGAAAATCTGATTTGTTTTCGAAGTAAGGTATTTTGAGATACTGAACGAAAACTATTCAGTATTTCAGTAAACTTGAAGATTCTCAAATTGGGTTATTCAGTTGACTTAAAGTAAAATCGTGTTTTATTGCGAAATATCTAGAAACATTCTTTGATTTCAAAGTAAAGCCATTTCCCCTTTACAAAACCGACTCTTGATTTACATTCGCGACCTATTTCATGCGTATTGACTCTAAAGTATCTTTTCCCGACTTTTATGTCTGAAAAATCTCTTTCAAATTATTTGATCAATATCACGTTCACAAGAAATAAAAGGGGAATCGATTCCTTTTCGAAGCTGCCTCACGATGCCGAATAACGAAGCTGTTGTCGATTCTTTCCCCAAAGTACTCTACAGGATCTTTAATTGGGATCTAAAATGTTTTGGAGAGCCTGATTCAAATGTGTGCTAGAGACGGAACAGGGGAAACAGTCCGTAGCTTTTAGCTTTGCTTGGAATAAAGTATGTAGGTTTAATATTTTGCATATTTCAAAGTGCTTTCATGCGGCGAGTGTGTTTCAGAAGAAGTTTTGAGACTCGGGAGCTAAAATTTTCCTATGCTCTTCTGAAGTTGGCTGTGTCGTTCAGCAGCAAATGTGTAAGACAGCTTATTTAAAAGTAAAAGAATGTTAAGTTTCATAAAAGCTCGTTTCTTCAATTTGTTCAACATTTCCTTATATACCGAGTGATCAAAAAGTCAGGAAAAACTTTAAAGAAAAACTCGAAAAATAAAGTTTTTTTTTTGTCTCATCGAACGGATGGGAAAGAATGCGAATTTTTTTATGGAGAAAACAAGAAAAAGAATGTTTGAAAGGTTGTTTTCTTTGTTTAACAGATAGCTTACAAGTGACAAGTAAGCTTACGATTTATCAATGTGCTTTCCGTCATTCACCAGTACAGCTGTCAGACGAGGCACAACATTGTTCACAACATCAAGCAACATTACTTGTTGTATAGAAGATACTGTCCCATGTCCATCCAAACGGTGCAGTTGCTGTCATGACAACAGGCACTAGGACATAGGGCGGCGTTCTGTATGTAAGATACATGGCATATTTTAGTGTTGGCAATGGTGGAGGCCTGTCGCGTTAAACTTTTGACTTCAAAAAATCCCCACAGCCAAAAGTAGTATGATGTCATATCGAGAGATGTGGGAAGCCATGCGTTTGGAAAGGATCGGATGATATCCCGATCCTCCCAAAATGTTGAGCGTAGCAGGCAAAGTACAGGCTTATTTAAAATCTGTATTTACTGATCATACATATAAGCATTTGATTTCATTTTATATGTATAAAACTATTAAAGAATAAAATCCGAATTAAAATCATCTTCAATAGTGTTTTCTGTACAGTGTGCTTCCACAATGATCATGTCACAGTGTATGCATATATTTCTTCTCTTTCGACCCAAGTATAAAATATATGGTAATTCAAAATGGTTGGTTTGATTACAAATGAATACAGGGTGTCCACGGTTATCGTGGTCCAAGAGCTAATTTCTAAATCGTTAGAGGCAAACATATAGTACCAATCGGAAAAAAATGTTTTAAATGAAGGAAAGAATTATAATATATGTTTTTTTGAGTGAATAAATATATTCCTGAAAGAGTTACGAGTTCTAACTTTTTATACGGTCCCCCGGTCCTATGAGCCATATATAGTAAAATATTCTTGACACGCTAATATTTTAAACAAAAAAGTCCCACTCTTTTGCGACTAAAACAAGCCGAGTTATGGTGCTTTTAATATTGCTGCCTTAGACCACTTTACGCCATTTCAATAGCCGTCTCGAAGACGATCCACCAATCAATGCACAGCACTTGCTCGACGAGGTAGCTGATTGGTTAAAAATCGTGAAATTCGAAGCTACAGAACTCGCTCATTTTTAGTCGCAGAAGAGTGGGACTTTTTTTGTTTAAAATGTTAGTGTCAAGAATATTTTACTAAATATAACTGATAGGACCAGGGGACCGCATAAAAAGTTAGAATTCGTATTTTTTTCAGAAATATATTTAGTGACTCAAAAAACATATATTATAATTCATCCCTTCATTTAAAGCATTTTTCCAATTGGAACTATATGTCCATCTCTAACGGTTTATATATCATCTGTTGGACTACGATGAGTGTGGACATCCTGTATAACTTCCATTAAACAATGGTAGAAAGAGAAGAAAATTGTTACAATACAGAAGGGAGCTTAAAGTTATGTTTGTATAAGAAATAATTGCAATCTATGAATAAATCAAATTTGCAATTTAAACTTTGCAAAGTAGTACGCAAAATTTTTAAGTGAATTTTAAAATAAGTACTTCTTAAACTATTTACTTTAATACTGCAATTAAATACATAGAATAATAATACTAATATTCAGTATAATTTCATGAAAATGCAAATTCTAAAATTCAGAAGCAATTATGTATAAAACATAAATAACACACTAAAAAAATATAATGTTACTAAAAAAATTCAAATTAATATTTCAATAGAATATATTTCATAATTTACCAAAAATATATTGATCAGTATTACCAAACCAATTTAAATATTTCTCAAAATATATGTTATAAAAATGAAGATGAATTTAAAATAAAATTGTATTAAAAACACTAAAGATTATGATCTCTTTTATTTATTTTCCCCCCCACCAGCTGGTATTTTTTTTCCTTAGTACTCGTAGATCACACTTTAGAAAATGAAATTACCGAAGATGAAAAACACGTTTTGAATTCTTGCACATTTTAAATATAGGATAACAATTAAAGATGAACACGATGATTGAAAAGAAGGCGGTACTATGGATATTATCCATGCGACCAAGGACAGTTATATAAAACAATTGTTATATAGACAGTTATACTCAAAACTTAGGGCTTTCGTCCGTAATGTGTTCAAATTCTTCTTCCTAGCATTAGTTACAAGAAGTTATAACCTCTTGTAAGCAGGGCAATCATTATCATTTACCTCCGATATTGTGCGTGTTAAGCGACGATATTCTATACTAACAAAATTAAAATAGTTGTTCAAATTATCAAATTAATCATCATCATTGCCTATTTGATTTATATGGAAAAAATGAAGAAATAATTTTATTTCTATGTTTATCAGTGCTATTTAGATATTTTCTGTGCATTATTATAAAAGCATTTACTCTTATATCAGTTGTAGGACCATATATATAAAGGATCCATGTTCTTTATAATCATTTTCCTTTCATGATCATATCTACAAGATTCAGTTCATAAAAGAAAATATATTCCATTAAAATCTATTCTATTCCTTTTTTCCTACCAACAACATGATAGTTACCATTTCATGCATTGAGAAGTCCATCCTTGAAACTAAACTTTAATAGTTTTCTTTTTCTTTTCGATCCAAAAGCTCGAAAAAAAATTTATTCCACTCATTAATCCCTACACCGCAAGTCTGCTCTTTCCCCTTTGTATCCTTTATTCAACATTAAATTTTCTTCCGGCTCAGCGGCCAACCCTATTTCAGGAAGAAAAGCACTGAATTTTTAAAGATTCACAAACGTGATCCAGTCAGCCGACTTTTGATGAACCGGCGAAACCTGACGCACAGTTTAGGGAGAAAGAAAAACGAGAAGATTCGTTCTGATGGACCCAATCCTGATCTGCAATGTTAGTGAGTCAATGAGTCGGATAGGCTCGGTAAAGGGGAGCGTGAAAGAGTAATGTAGCAGAAGCATAATTATGGTGTTTTTATCCTAAAATAATGAGTGGTGCCATTTACAAATGATTGATACTCATTTCACCGAATAGTCATTTTCTGAACAGTTGTTACTTTTATTTCGAACGTGAAACATATTATCTTTCCCAACACCGACTGGTTTCGACGATTTTTATCACTGACAGCATGTATGCATGCAGAAGCCAAACGAAGGCAATCAAAGGCTAGGCAGAAGCCTAGCCGAAGCCAACAGATGTCAATTGAGCCACCGCGAAGCACCCTCCCAATACTAGTATCCGAGAGCTCCACACATTACAAAAGGACGAACGGTCCAAGGTACATCAAGTATAACGATAAGGTATCATATATCAATTTAATTAGCAGTTTAAAACAATAATTTGCATTAAAATAGCCCTAAAGTAGCATAACAAATTTAACAAAATGGCTAACGTAAGAAAAATTAACAAATAAAATATAATACAAAGCACATTTCTGTTACTAAAAACTAATTGAAGAAACAAAAGAATTACGAATAACTACCTAAACAAAAAAATTCTACGAATAAATTAAGGTATAACATTCAAAGAGATAATCTGTAACGAGGAATTTTAAACTAAAGAGCAATAAAATAAGAGAAAAGAATAAAATTCTCTGTTGTTATATACTGGTCATTTTTTATCTCTTTTACAGAAAAAGTGGTCGATATCCCAGTAAAACGAAACATATTTGTTATATTACCTAAGGTAGAATATCGTTCTTAGTACTAGAATCACAGAGCGAAAAGTAGGGCAGTAGTTGAAAGGCATTGATGATTTATCTTTCCCAAAATAATCAGAATTTTCGGATCGAAGCTAAAATAATTAGAAAGAAGACATTATAGCGCTATGAATTCCAATAGCACTGATTTTCATCCTTAGTCACTGCAGCCGTTCAGCCGCATGACCAGAAGTGTCTTACACTTATTATGCAAGTTGCTTTATATTTATTTATTTATTTGCCCACGCCGGCACAGTATAGCGAGAGGGTGAGAGGATGCAAGGCACTGAACCGGAAGACGAGGAGTACAAAATGGCGACAAAACAGAAAGAAAAAAACATTGCATCAAATTATAAAACATCGCAACAAAACTGAATTACACTGCATGCAAAAAAGTAACAACAAAAGCAAAAGTTCTGAACAATTAAACAGAGTACAAAGGAAGTGACAAAAAAGTTCATGAAACAACATCAAATAGTAAAACAGGAAGCAGAAGGTCTTAGGAAACTTAAGATACATTAAGACATTACAGTATGCGTGACAACTCAATAGAAACACATTTAAAATTTTATATTTTAAGAAGAAATAAAAAACACACAAATGCTAAAAGAACAATAATATATTTTTTGACGACGTTTCATCAGTCAGAAAGCTCACTGCAAATGCAACAGGAAATGCTGAAGATCTCTTTCAGTTTCACGAATCCTAATTTATTATTAACTAAAATTTCAAACCATGCGGTTTTGTTTGCGTCAGCAGGTCTATTTAAATGAAATTTTTTAGTGAAAGTACAGTCAGAAACATAGGGTCTACATCACCTCGTAAACGGCATTTGCAATTTGGTATGCTGTCTAATTTGAAACGATATAAACATGAAAAAAATGGGCCATGGCATGTTAAAAAATTTATTATATATTAGTTATTTATCACGTATTAGTATTTCTTTATTGCTTCATATTAGGACAGTTCAAGCATTAAAAGTTAGTAACTCCTCTGAAAGAAAACCTTTATTCACGAATTCAAGGAAATACACAATGTAGTAAGGCACTGGTACATATTATTCTTCCCCATAGTCATCGTAGTTGTTAAAGCATTTGTTCCATTGATACACCAACGCATCGAAGTAATAGGGTTGCCATGTAACCCGTATATACGGGACTGTCACCGTATTTCACTACTCAGTCCCGTATTATTATTTGACCCGTTTTTGTCCCGTTCTCTTCCTAAACTATGCGTAAGATACCGGGCGAAAGAAACGAACCAGTGGAGAAAATATAAGCAATTTTGATTTCTCATTATAATTAGAAAATGGCTTGCGCCTAATGTTTTAATTATGTGAAAGAATAAAATGATATAATTAAGAAAGTAAAGCCAACTTTAAAATATAACTGGACTGAAAAAGAATTATCATTGCTGTTTTCTATCATTCTATGTGCTCATTTTATTACATTTCTTAAACATTATTCATTTTTATCAGAGTGAAATAAACCATTGCCTACCCACTTTTTCTCAATTTCATGTCTTTTTTCATATTTTATTCATTTAGCACTTAAAAGTCCCGTACCAATGCTTGGCAATTATGGCATCCGTAAGAAGTAGGCATGAAAGAAATCAGCATCAAAGTCGTGGAGCCTTATCAAGGTCGTGGAGCCTTATCAAGGTCGCTTTCTAAACTCCGGCACGGGTTCTGAATTTCCAGCCTTCCAGGTACATCTTCAACGGTCTAAAGAGATGAAAATTACTTGTAGTGAGGTCCAGGCTGCAGGTAGGCTATAGGTTTCTTTGCGCTGGAAATTTAATTCACAAGATGAATTAGTGCACCCATCAGAGCGCTTGTTACCTTACTTTTTCCCCACAATCTCACGTAGTTTTAGGTACGAACCTTAAGCCGACTATTCACTTGGAGTATAACCATGCCATTTGTCCTAAGCCCGGGTTTTTTTCATCCATTTTAATCGAAAAATACAGGAACGCCATTCAATTGGATTTAAAAGGACGCTAACTCTGAACGAAGTTGGGGGGAGGCGTTCTTCTTTCCCTCTCTACAGCTGCTTGTCAACCTCTCTTCGATTTTACCCAATCAGCAAATTTTAATTTATGCTACTCTCAAAGCGAGGCTTCAATTTACGCAAGGCATTATTCTTTTCGCTAGCCTCTCTTGCGTTTACACTCCGATTTCAGTCCAGACGGAATTCCAAAAACCACAAGCCATTTGGCTGATTTCCATAGATTTTTATGGCTTTTTCCTTCTCGCGTTCCAAAATATCCAGTTTATCTGTGAAGTGAATGGCCGGCTTTAAAGAGGGATGGAACACACTTACATAATCACAAATCACCATTTAATTCAAGCACGAAGCGCGAAAGGACGTTTCCCTGTCGAGGGGATCTCATTTAGTCCCTGTCGCTAGATCTCTCGTGCCTGAACTTTAACCTGTGGATTCATATGGAGATACCCGTTTATCAAAACAGACACATCGATTCAGATGAGAAACTTGTTGTCTATTAGGACCAGCTGACATGAATGTCCATGCGAATATCCATGTTGGTTGTTGCAGTTTTCGCAAATTTCTGTAACCCACTTCCTAATTCTGTATTTGCATGCGGTCTTTTTTATTCTTTCCTTGTTATCCGTGTCTTTCATCAGCTTCAAACATTTCAATGGCAGATAGTCACATTTACGTAAACTACGCCAAACATCACCTACTAACACAGCAATTACATTCCCTAGCGCTTTGCTGCTTGAATTACGACAATGCATTCATTGTGTGGTGACTTTCGCATATTTCTGTATATACGTTTTATCACCACTTAAAGTGGTACAAAGTGTTTTAAGATATCCTGTAAGATATCATAGCATGCAATCGACGTAATAGTGCAACGCTAGTAGCAGACTCTGTTTTAAACATGTTGGATTTTTAACCCCAAATCGTATTTTCTAACTTCGTACCTGTCGCCACCTACCCGGAACTGACAGCTTATTCGCAGACATTAAAATCTAAATGATTTTTCTAATTTTTGTTTTCCTTTTAAAAGGATTGTTGCGAATATTTTACATGTTTTAACTCATGTATAAATCATATTCTGTGTTAAAATACTCTTGATGAATTTTTATTTATCTAGCTGAATTTCGATTGCCAGCCTATATTCCGCAAATGGTAATCCGTTGGCTATATTTGTGAAAATCAGCTGTCCCTATCGTGCTATTTGGTACCGTTTACAAATAATTCACCCTGCCATAAAATAAAAATTATCTTAATAAAATGAAAATAACAGTTCGTAGCATTGACTAAATAATAGACGTTGCCGATACATTTGTAAATTGAAGAACACTTTTTTGATACTTTATAACTTGATGTGTGTTTGTTGTTTTCAAAATATGTCTACAACTTCTACAGATTAATACGTTTCTTTTTTCTGTTTCTCTTTCCAACATCTTTAGTCATCTATAAAACTAACTCTGTCACAAAATCTAAGGCTTCTCTCATTCTCCTGTCATATTCAAGTCAGACACATGGTCACATTCTCAGTAGAATACGGTCGTTTAACAAGCAACACCCACCTATTTCAATTTTTTAAAATTTCAAAGAGGGAGATACAAATGAATTTTTCGCAACCAATAATGAATATTTATAACTATTTTTCACGTCTGGTTGAAACATGCTGTCTCATATTCATAGCAGATGTTAAAAAAATTCAGATATATTCGTTATTGGTTCCAAAAAATTGAGTATTTCCGTCCTCTTTGAAATTTCAAAAAATTGAGATAAGTGGTGTTGCTTGTAAAGCGATCGATACATTTCATCAAAGTCCGCTCTAATATTTTTTCCTTTTCTGAATATTATTATCGTTTCATACATTAAACAGCCCATCCTAGAACCCCTCTCTCTCACAATTTTCTTCTTCTTGTCAATCCAGGAAAAAAGGCTAAAGAAATGCTCCACTCGTTAAACCCCACGCTTCTAGGCAATCCCTTTTCTTCATGTATCCTTTATCCTACGTTGAATTTTCTTCCGGTACAGCGGCCAAGTCTATTTCGGGGGAAAAGTTGATGAATTTTTAAAGATTCAAAAACGTGATCCCACGAACCTGCTTCTGATGAATTGGCGGGGCCTCAAGTACAGCTATCGAAGAGAAAAATGAAAAATGTGAAAGATCCATTATAATGGACCCGTTCTTGAACAATGAGGTAAGAGAGTCAATGAGCCGGGTCGGCACTAGACCAGTGAGAACTGAATCAGTTTGTGGTGATGCATAATGATGAAGTATTTATCCTGAAATAATAGATAGCACTTGCAGATTATTCTGATTTCTTTCACAGAATAATCTTTTTCTCTCACATCATTTGCCGTTGCTCTTATTTCAAATATGTTTTAACTTTCACAAACCGGATGATATTGTTACTTTTACACTCAGTGTCCACTAACACAGCGTATAAGTAAGACATCTTACTGAATATTGTTATTGTTACACACAGTGTCCACTAACATAGCGTATAAAGAAGACAACTCACTGAATGATATTGTTATCGTTATGTACAGTATCCATTAACACAGCATGTAAGGAAGACAACTTACTGAATGATATTATTATTATTACCCACAGAATGTCTGCCCCCTAACACAACGTATAAGGGTGACAACTGAAGGAATGATATTGTTACGCACAGTGTCCACTGACACAGCATGTAAGGGA
>BGPR01025520.1:0-22275 GCA_013235015.1 Araneus ventricosus
ATTATTTATTATTTTAAACAACATAATATGAAATGAGAAAAGTATTTACACAGGTATTATTTACATTTTAGACAAGAGGGAGTTAGGGTTTGTTAGCTAGCCATTAAAATATCAAACTTATACCTCGGTAAAGCATTTAATTATAGCCATCGCCCAACGCCGCCGTGCTGACAGGGAAAAGATCCCCGTAGCTGCCTAAGCTCACCAATCCTACCACATGACCGCTTCAATTCAAAAAGTCGTCTCCTGAGGATTCAAACACTATACTCGGTTTTCTTTAACGGAGAAACACTCACGCATCATGTGATTAGCACGAAAAGACCGCGTGATCGTTATCTGCCGATATCTTTCCGCTGATACAACAATTATTCAAATGAGATTGTACGGAAAGTGAGAAAATGTTATTAGGAAGGCTTACGCTTTTAAGCTAGACGGGAAAAATACTATTCCTACATGTATAACAAATATTTCAACGTTTTATAATATTGCTTAAGATTTGCCTTCATTATAATGGCTCTAATTCCATGTGGTCTAGAATATCTAGCAAGTTCCATGATTCAAGTCCTGTTGTTGAAGATGGTAAAGTGAGTCAACTTATGTTGTTCAAAGTAACGTTGAAGCACTTAAGTAGTAACTGACGTTGAACTCGGATTTCGTTTCAATATATGGAGATAGGTTGCCATCCTGGAGGGTTTCAAAGGAAATTCGCCCACATTTGTGCTTCGCTTCCAGGATAATCAAAGAAAAATTCTCTAGCAGCAAGCCCTGTTGTAGCGAGCAATTCGTTTCTAAAGTGAAATTAGGTTGGCTGGTTGAAAGCGTAGCTAGAGGATAGAACCCTTAACTTTCTACTTCCGATGAATGCTCTTAGTTGGTCAATCTGTACCAACTAGACAACTGGTGGGCGTTTCTTTATTTAATTTGTTTTATTCCTAACTAACTTTTAAATTCTTGCGAGGAGGAGATTTTCTCTTTCGTCTGAAATGATTACCAACGCCTGATGTAGAAGAAAATTCTATTATTCTCCCTAAAGTCAAGACTAGAAGTTAAATCCGGTCCTGGACAATGTTATTTCAAAACTTTGCCTCTTGAGTAAAATACTTCAATGCCGCAATCTTTCTGGTTAGAAACATTATGCCTTCTATTCAAACAAAAGCACGTCTATAATGAAGGGGAGAAAGGGAAGTTACAAAAGCCAGTTGGGTCATTAAGGTTGTTAAACAAGTTGGATACTTTCGCCGGCATGAAATTTCCGTGACAATTACTTTGGAACTCTTTAGATTCAAAACGTTCTGAAATGCCAAAATTATTTTATTTGTCAAATTTCTACAATAAGTTTTCTAATGTCCATAAATTCAAGACATTTCGTGAACAATGAACTGAAATTTTTCGTTGTCAGTTATCCACTTCATTCTTTATTCAGATTAAGATTGTTTGTATGTTACTGTATGTGGTATAATATGTAGTATTGAGGCTTCAAACGAATAAATAGAACTGAAACAGTTGAAATGGAATCAAACGAATAAATAGAATTGAAGCAGTTGAAAGGGAATCAAACGAATAAATAGAATTGAAGCAGTTGAAAGGGAATCAAACGAATAAATAGAATTGAAACAGTTGAAATGGAAGCATACTTCTCAAATGAAATTTCAACTTTTGGGTTATTTATAATATCAAAAATGAAATAAAATTGGTGCTTTAGTTGAGTAGTGACACAACTGCCAATCTATCAATATATTTTTCAAATTTTTCTCCTTTTTATTGGAATTGTAATTGAAATTGTAACAGGAACTAGCTTACAGTTCCACAGCTTGAGTTCCACATATATAAATAAGGAATAATAAATCATGTTTCAAAAGTTGAATCCATGGCAAATGCACTATTGTTCAAACTATTTGCATACCACCAGTACAGATAGTACACCACTTTTTTGTCTTTTGCTTTGGCTTCGTATAACAGTCATATCATTTTAATCACTAGGAGTTTCACTGAATTTAATTAAGTAATATGTCTGTTATCTAATGATGAAGACGATAGTTTTTCAGTTCTATTATAATGCATCATCATATCCGCAGCTGGTTAAATGTTTGCGAATAAGAGAAAACATGAACATTTACCAAATGCATGACTGAAAGGAACCACCGATCTTTCCTTCTAATGGCTTATTGAAAGGGAATCACTTTCCGGTTTCTTCATCAAAATTCTCACCTTTTAGGGATATTCAATATTTTTAGTCGCAATTTAAAGTATATGTATAAAATGTAAACTCACGTTTATCACTTTAATGGAGATTTATTTATAATTCCTATAGAAATACTTATTCAAATCATGAACAAATGAACTTGAAATTGAACAATTTATCATTTTTTTTTATCTTTCAGTATTTGAATTTTGATATCTTGAATTGAATATTTTACGATATCATTGGAATTCTTTGAAATCTCAAGGAGAATTCCTGAACTTAAAATAACGATGACTTAAATAACCGCCATATGTTATAATTCAGCATTAAAGCACAGTTCACCACGCGAGAAAATGCACTAGAATTCGAGTATATTTGAATTTTTTACAAATATAATGCATCAATAAGATAGAATAAATATTTATAACTCAAAAGTGCATTATAAAATAAAGTTAAAAATGGAAATATATATATCTGACAATTTCACTGTTCAGAAAAGAAAACAATTTTTTCTCAATCCTTCAAACTTTATAAAGAGTAGAAATCCCTGCTCAGTTGTATTATGTGTGCATTGAAAATATTCGAATTTATTGTGTTCATACATATCAGAAAAGTGTATTGAAATACACTATTCGCACTGAGTCTTAATTTTCTCTTTCCGATACTTTTTCATTCATAAATCTCAATTTTCCAAAAAGGAATGAAAAATTACAAAGCTTCTCCTCACATAGCTATGAATAGTAGGTACTATTCAAATGCAAGAGTTGATTGTGAAGGCATTTGAAAATTATTTAAAAAAGTATTAAAGCTGTACATTTAAAAGGCATTGTTAGTGTGAGATAAGCAATCCTTATCATTCAAAGCCCCACAGAAGAGGGGAAAAGTGTATCTTGCAACATTTTAGTCAATCAACAAGTGCCCAGCTATCTGAAAGATATTTTTACTTTAAGATTCTAAGAAATAAACTGTATTTTCTTGTTCTTTTTCAACATTTATATTTAAGTGAAAATCAATTAAAACTGAAATTTTATGGTAGGTTTCAATGAAAATTTAGTTTAAATATTATACAGAGGCAAGCAAAAATTAACATTTCTTTTATTGAAATTTGAGAATCGGAGATATATATATCCATGATAATGTTTTTAATTTAAAAATGTGGTATAACTTTTCACATTTCAAAAAGCATACTTGGATGCTTTAATTTAAAATCATATAAACAAAACAATTCCAAATATTCTTCCCAAACTTTTTCAGTATATTATTAACTTTACTCCATAGTTTACAATTCTTTATTTAAATCAATATTCAATCAAACATATGAGCTTTTAGTGTAAGTGTTAAATATTTCCAACTCCTGTTATGCAAAAATAAAAATAAAAAAATCATAACTTACTTCAACTTTAGCGATAAAATATATTAACAGCAATTTTTAAACACGCTATTATTTCTCTGAACACAAAAATGTTTCATTGCTTCCACAATCTAGCTACTAAATTAATACTCTCAGACACTGGCACTAACCAAATACAGAATGCTTCTTACAAAGGGAAAATTAATATAAGATAATCATTTTAAAGTCACAGGCTGCTTTTACTCGCAAGATTAAGCAGTAATGTCTGTCTAATCTGACCTGAAAAAAGTCTTTTGGTTACACAGTGACTATTTAAAATGAAAATAAATTCATCGAAAGACAAAGACGAAATTTTAAATGATATAATTCCAGTTGAGATGTTTTTAAAACAAAATCATATGCTTACAATATTGGTCAGAAGCTTTAAACAAATGTCGGCTAATGTATATAAAATATATTAGCAGTTTTAAATCAGATATGGAAAATATTTTTTCCCTTTGTTTTATTTCCACAGCTACGCTAGAAAATCTTAGTTTGGCCTGAATCTAGTTTTAGATACAAAAGTACAATTTCGACAAGGAAAATTGAAAATGCAAATAGATCTCGACAAACGGAAGGAGAAAAGACAGTATGTGCCGAGAAATTCATTACTTTCGCATTCCTTTCTCATTTTGCTTAAGCTTAGGAGAGCATATATAACTGCAAAATCGAATACTCGGGAAAGCTGAAAGAGATATTCGACACTAGAACACGAAAAAAGTTCCATTTCAGAGTAAAACAATTGTGTCAGCAACACTTCAGATAGAATTTGAATAAATGAATTGTTAAGCTAGTAATTCTGTTTCGATAACAAAAAGTATTGCAATAGTTTAAGTTAAAGCAATTTTGAAAAGTTTTTTTAATAGTAAAACATTGCCTCATTGTATTACTTCTTACACAATTTTTTTGCGTCCTTAAAGTTTTTCCATTGGAAAATTAATTTTGGAGAGCATTCTTAAAGTACATTTAAAATATCCTAGACAAAGTTAAATTTACAACCTAAAATATAATTTTAGAAAACATTATCTGACACTGTAAGAAACATAACATAAAATTTAACCCTTTGAACGGCAAAAATATTTCAGCTGAATGCTTTGAAAACGGCCTCTGTAGCTAAATGGCGAACGCAAATGATTCGGAGCCGGTTTTCGGGTAATAAACAGAGAGCAACTTTCTACGCCGGAGCCGGTTTAAGAGAAATAATCGGAGAACGACTTTCTGCGACGGAGCCGGTTTTAGAACAGTCATCAGACAGCGACTTTCTACGTTCCAGCCGGTTGATGGGTTAAATATTTCTGCTTAACTTTCTAATTATTTACGATGAGCAATTCAGAGGAACTAGATAAAATATTTCTTTCATTATTTTTCTATCTGTGACAAGGACATATTTCATATATTTTTCCCATTTACAAATATAAAGTTTTAAACTTTGTAACACTAGACATTTCATTAGCTTTTCAGAAAGATAACAAAATAAATTTTTTATCTTAGATAAAATGAATCTGAATGTTTCAACGGTTAAGCTGAAAAATAATGAGATTGTTTACTTTAGTTATAGATCAAAACTTTTTAAAGTTTTAAAAGGATGTATATTTATTTCTATACATATTTTCATATCATTGCTATCAATCTTCTTTTGTTCTCGAAAGCTAGTCATGATTATCTTTTATAAATTTATATTTGTTGTCAATAAAATTTTCGGAAATCACATCTGCACAAAAACGATGAAAAATACGAAAAGGAGTAAAACCAGCGGGAGTGGTCTTCCTTAAACTTTCTCGTATATTTTCTAAGTGGAAATTCGTCAAAATTTCGAGTTCGAATTTTTTTGACGATTACAATACTTTCTCTTTGTATACGAGAAAGTGAACCAAACAAACAAACCCGAAATCAAATATCTGTTGCCACGTTTCAAGAAAATATTACTTTGAAGCAGGTGGGATAAAATAGACAATGCAATGAATACTAAAGCGAAAATTCTGCTTTGGAATTGAATTCCCAAGAAAACAATTTATACTACCACAACCGTAACAATTGCAAAAGCGCGTGAATAAAAGATTTGCTGAAATAATGAGATCGGTTTGAATTTTATTTAGAACAATAAAAAAATTGTTACAATTCATGTTTGAAAACATTATTTATTGTTGTAAATAAAATTTACAACAATAACAGATTGCTACCAGTACGCATGCGCATGAGAATCGGATTAAAATTAATTGAATATACAATTTGAACGGCTCTTTTTGACGGATTTGGCCCAAACTTTTATACGGACTTACATTCATGACGATAAAACTGTGTACCAAATTTTATCCATCTAGGTATTCAAGTTTTTGAGTTATAGTGTTCACATGACCGCGAACATAAAGACAGACAGACTTTCCGTTGATGGATTTTGTCTAAAATTTGATAAAAACCTACAAATTATGTTTAAAGACCACATACCAAAAAAAGAAGTACAGGATTGATATTTTTAATATCGTTTTCTGGCAATTCTTAATAGTGCATTTCATCCCTTAATCGTAAATAAGATTCGTTCAGGAGGTTACAGATGGAAGAAAACATGGAGCTAGTTTTTCAGCTAAATTATTAGTGTTGAAAAATCTGTCTCTTATGAAGAAAGTACATCAAATCTAAATGCAAACGCATTTCATTGTGAAAGATAATAAACTTATCTTTCATTCTATTGTTTTAATGTCAGTTATACTTTTTATTTCATTTGTAAAATATATATATTTCTGATGTGGACTAACTTCTCATTGAAAGGAGTGTTTCTTTGCACCATGGAAATTTGCGGCAAAAAGTAACCCCAGTTGGTATTTTTGAATTTATCTGTCATTGCCTCTAGTTTTCTTTAAAATGGAGGAAGAGATATTTATAGAGGACGTGATATTTATGAATTTATATTCCATTAATTAGGTGGTTTACCGTAATCCGAGTTTACTTGGCATCACTATGAAATTTTTGTCTTAAAATGAAATAGAGACCAACTGTTTAAAAGTATAGGATTGATATTTTTAATATCGTTTTCTAGCAATACTTAATAGTGCATTTCATCCCTTAATCGTAAGTAAGATTCATTCAGGAGGTTACATATGGAAGCAAACATTGAGCTAGTGTTTCAGCGAAAATTTTAATGTTGAAAAATCGATCTCTGGTGAAGAAAGTACATCATATCTAAAGGCAAACGCACTTCATTGTGAAAGATAATAAACCTATCTTTCATTCTATTGTTTTGAATGTCAGTTATACTTTTTATTTCAGTTTTAATATATACTAGCTGTATGACCCGGCGTTGCACGGGCTAAATTGAATAATACCTGAAGTCACGTGACACATGCCTAATGTGTGTTATAATATTGTTGAAGTGCGTTGTATTAGTGTTTTCACCTCCTGCTTCAGCTGGGTGTAGATGAGAGGTCCTGTGATAAATTTGGCCATGAATTCTGGAGCAATACGCTCCTCTCCCTGTAGACGGTACAATCTGTGCACCCATTGAAGCACTGGTGCGACCTTATGTTATTTTTGAAATGCACTGATAATTCATCGGAGCCATCCATCAACCCTTTAATTTCCACTGGATACACTGAAGCCTGCTCAATTATATTTCCATTATGACAACAATGAGTGTAAATTCTTCTGGTATTCTTTTCATCCCGGAAATACAACCCTCCGCATTTCAGACAGAGATTTTCCATTTCTCCACAGTTCTGTTCTTCAGTTCAGAACAGTTCTAGCTGTATAAAAAGTTTGTATCTGATGGTGATTTTGTCCTTCAATAACATTTAGACGGCGTTCTCTTGCATGCTGTAACATGACTGACAATCGGCTATTTCTTTGTTCGTTTGTTCCTTCGGCTCTTCTCTCATGCCCACGTTGTGCCATGTCTGACAATCGACTATTTCTTTGTTCTACTGTGTATTCCGTTCTTCTGTCCTGGCCACGTTGTGCCATAGTTGCCAATCGGCGGCTTCTTTCTTCTTCAGTTTCAACAACTCTCCTTTCACGTTTTCTAATTGCCTCCCGTCTACTGGTAGCATCCCCTGTAATTCCTCTTTTTCTTTTAGGCATCAGAAAAAGCGAAAATTGAACAAAGCAAAAATAGTAACTTCCAATATCAGCTTAAAATAGAAGCTTCCACAAATATTTAAACTTGATCAAATCAATGAATAATGATTAAAATCACTAACATAACTAATCTATATCTTTCGGCACATAACTTTACAGAAACAAAACACCCCTTTTAATTTCGTTAAAATGATTTTGTTGGACGTTATATCACGGGATAAAAAAAGAATTTATACACTTTCAACAATACAATTTTTTATTTCTGTCAGCGTCACTTTTTTATTGTTGTTGTAACAATGTTCCTTAAAGTAAACGACTTCAACAATAAAATGAATTGCGCTGTAATAATGAAAAGTATTGTTATAAAGTATCAGAAACAATGAAAAGTATTGTTGTAAATTAGTTTTTAATTAATATCTTTTTCACTAATTAAAATTTGGATATTTAAATGGCCGAAATGGATTCCTTGGATTATTCCCCATCTTTTGGAACTTTCCGCGCGCTTCTCCGTTCGGCGGTTCGTGAGAAGATAGCTGGACATACATACATGCATACATACGTTTGTTTACCTTCGAATTTTAATAGGATAGATATCTATCCTACGATTATATTGCTAAGAAGGTGTGGTAATAAATAAATGTATTAATAATACATCCGCCAATATCTGTACAAAAGGATTTCTGAAGCGCCATCTGATTTGACCAGATACAATGTAGTATAATTGTTTATCATAATCAAGTTTTTATTAAATTTATTTTTCTCGTATTTCCCCCCCCCCCGGGGGTTTTCAATAAATAGATAAAAAATTCCGCATAGTGAGTTTATTATTAAAATATACTGTAAAAAATTAACTAGTGCAAAGAATCCCGACCTATATGGTAACTGTACGATTAAATTTCTAAAAATTATTATCCATAATTAAATTCCTCTATATGACCCAATTTTTCTCCAAAACGTTCCTATAGTAATCACTCAACGAGGGAAAAGACACCAAAAAATTTTTTAGAAATATGCATGCAACTTATCTCGAAATACTGTCTGAAGTCATGAAATTACAGTACACTTTATACCCCGATTACAGTACACTTATGTGGTACATACTTTTCTTTTACCTAATTCACTGGCAAATAGCCTCCTGTTGTGGTCACCCTTTTCTTTTGCATTGTCATGTTCTATTACAGAATTACTTGTTTAAGTATACCTGATCTACCCTTAAAGTCTGTAAACGATATTTTTGTATACTCTGCAAAAATACATATGTTATAGCTGTGCAGTATATCATTCTTTGAAATTGAATTCCTTATTTATCTTATCAAGACTCTATATATTAATATAAAACCTAACTATTTGTTGTGACAGCAGCTATCTATTCTTTTAAACTAAATAACAATCATTAATCTTATCTAAACCATTAATCACTCCTTTAATGTTGTTTACACAGCTATATTGCTCAACAATTTATCTAGAGTCTCGAGAGACATCTGTTTTCTGTTATTTCACTTATTTAAAGCATCGCAGGATAATTAAATATAATATTTAAATCATTCCTTTAATTTAGGGAAACTGTAGTAAGCATAATATTCTGGAAGAGATGAAAGCAAATTTCAGTTACCTTTATCTTAAAGAAGGAAAATTAAATCAAATTGTTTTTTGATTAATTTGTAAAATTATTTACGTTTAATTGTTCCACAGTACAAGAAATTTGTAATCATTTTTGATATTTTTATTGACTGAAATAAAAAATTTTCATAATACAGGAAATAAATCAAAATAAAAGACCTCAGGTCCAGAAAATTTTTCTTTAGATTAAAAATTGCTAAAAATATAGAGAAAAAAGATGGTACAAACTGTGTCTTGTAATTGCTTTTATTAGGTCGAGGTAACTAAAATATTCCCTGTGAGCAAAATTTAATTCGTGAAGAATGTTTCAAATTTTTTGAAAATTCCATGAAATTGAAATTAATTGTGAACGCACAGCACAACTTTGAAAAGATATAATGTCACGTACATGTTGTAAGATTATAATTAATCGTTTTGTATAACAAGGCTAATTAGGAAGATATGCACATTATGTAATATGTTCAAATAAAGAAATAAATGGAAATTAATATTATAATTTACTTTATAGAAGTTCATAATTCCTATCTAAATAGAATGTAGTTGTCTATTTTCCAGACTTTCCAGACATTATTCTAAAAAAATCATTTTGAAATTTCAATATAACTTCAAATATATATATATATCCAAATATAACTAGTATATAATCATATAGAAATAAAGTAAACAAAAATTAAATCCTATACCAAAAAGTCATTATTTGAACAATACATCAATTTTAAATAAAATCTAATAAATTGAAATTACTAAAGCTACCATAAACAAAAATCAAGTTTAAACATTATATGCCAACAAGTGAAAGAACACTGTTTTTATTAAAAATAATGAAATAGGCAATCCAAGTAAATGGAGTTTTCAACAATTAATATAGCAGCTTGGCTGTGGACAAGCTTTAGCCAGGTTAAATTAATTTTGCTGTACAAACCATCCTTGTTACTATTGTTGTTGAAAAAACAAACAGGGTAATTTACCCTAAAGTGAAAGAATTTAGAAAGAAAAGTCTTATACTAACCCTAACTATAAAGCATGACTATATAGAAATGACTAAAATTCAGGATAAAATATGTAAATATCATTATATTGCATTAAGATATTGCACTAAAGACAGTAAATATATAATTCAATAAAATACCCATACTTTACATTAAACATAAACTAATCTGTGTCTCCTCTTAAACTTACCAGAATTCATCTCTTTCAATATAACCCGCCATGCATATTGACATCACATGTTGCCACAACCAAAAATCTTACCATGAATCAGCATAATTGAATAAATAATATAATAAATTTTTGATATCACGAATTAGTAAGATACCTATATTAAAAATTGTAATACATTTAGTTATCTAGAAAATATTAGAAAATAGTTAAAAATGTCTATTAAAAAGGAAATTTTCACTTGAAAGATCCTGGCTCCATCTATGTAATAAATCTGAAACAAATAACTCAATAGCCAAATTTGAATAAAGCTACACATTAAGAGTAGAATAAGTAATATATATAAATATATAAATATATATATATATAGAGAGAGAAACAAAATATTTTAGAAAGACTAAACATTTAAATATTACACAAATACAAGGAAAATTATGCTAAAAGGAGAAGGCTATGTCTGCATTCGCCCAAAAGATTCGTCAACAAAAAAGCATTATATCAAAACATACAAGAAACAAAAAATCAAGAACATACAAGAAACAAAAAATCAAAAACATACAAGAAACAAAAGAATCTAAAACATACAAGAAAAAATCTAAAACATACAAGAAACAAAGGACAAAGAAAGAAAGACAAAAATTTAATAACTTGAAAAATATCATGGCAAGCGGCTCGTCAGGGAGGGAAGCCCTCCTATTATGTTAACAAGTTCTTTTTCTGCTAACGACATAGGAAAAAAAGTAAAAAATTGTCATTATGCCCTCAAAAAGCTCAAACAATTAAAAATGGAAAAATTCTGGAATAAAAGACAAATACAATGAAGATGATTTAAAAAATCGAAAGCTAACCGCAACTGAAAATATTAACTGAGTCTCGAGACGCTAACCGCTGGCTACACAAGTATTGCGTCAGCACTTTTGAACGTGCATGCATTGAAATTCCACGTTTCTCATGCTGTCCTGTGTTTTGGGTGAGTGTCGAGAATTTTTCTTCGTTTTTGTTTTAAATGGGTGATTTCCTTTAAATATTTGTTTTTCTGAAACTGTTCTTGTTGTTTTTTTCTTTCCGTAGACGTGATTTATTTTTATTTTTTTATATTTTTCCGTGTTTCAGGGAAGCAATCTTTTTTCAGCTTTCAGATTAAGTTTGCGTATAAAAAAGAAAAATATTTTTCCACGCTCATACGGTATTTCAATGTTGGAAAAGCATCATGTACGTAATAAGAAGCAAAGCATAATAGAAAAACAATAAAATAAAATAATTTACTCTTTCATTTTACGATTTATACTCTCTCTCTCTCTCTCTATATATATATATATATATATATATATTCTCTATTGAGTTACCTTAAAAGATAATTAGAGCACTTTTGATCAAAGAGCATTACTGTTGCTACGAAGATGTTTAATGTTGCTGCATTACTTTTGAAAGAGAAAGTGAATCCTTTATAATATATATGCTTCGAAATTATTTAAACATTTTTGGGAAGATACGCATTTATTGCTATCACAAGCATAAATGAAAAAGTTCAGGTGTCGTACTGATACTTCAGCTTTTGCAAAAATGTCAGGTCTCGCAATCACTTCTGCATTGTTCAAAATTAAGTTGTCCGTTACACAATAGCCCTCGTATTGTTTCAAAAACTGTTAGCAAATCTGAAATAACTTGCACAATATATTTAATTTTGTATAAATATTGCAGGTAGCTTATTAACTTTGAAAAAAGGAACATAATTTCATCTTCCTGTTTGGCTTGCCGATAGGAATTTCCATCACTCATGTCATGGTTTGCTATTTAAAAATTATTATTTCCTTAACGTCAACTAGTTTCGTACTTAGTAGTAGTTGAAAACGATAAATACTTTCAGACAATAGATTGTTGTAATTTCTCTCATTTTAAATATGTCTCATCTAGTTTAATTATTCAGTGTTGTAACAAAAATTCCTTATTACATAAATCTTAAAAATCCCTTTCTGCAAGCTGGAAGGCAAAGGTAGATTCCTTTACATTAATGTTACAAAAGCAATGAAATATTACATGTTGATCAATAAAGACATAACCAATGGCTTTATTGTTTCCACACAATGCAGTATTTACGTCGCAAATCTGTTTCCATGACATTTAGGGCCGTATTCACCAAACTTGATTGATCCAGAATTAAATCGCGAATCAGCAAATCCGAGAATCAATGCTAACACTGGATCAAAGTCCTTCGGTATTCTCCATCTACGGATTACGTGATTCATGGCTTAACTGGAAGAAAAATGTAAACCACGTTTCGATTTTACAATGAACGAACTTCGCTGAAGTTTTTCGTTCCGCTTCAATCAATGGATGACAGAGACATATTATAAACATTATCTCGTGTGTTTTGATCAACTAACGCCTTATTTTGATTCTGTCGTTTTATTACTGTTGGTGCAATAAATATGGATCTTAAAAGGGATAATTTTACAGAAATCAAGGCAGAGGCTTTTCTCTCCTCTCCTTAGATAAATTCAAATCGGTAATTGAAAATAAAAAAAAACAGATGTAACAACTAATAAAGACCAGGCAAGCTCCTGGTCGGAATTAACTGCCGTATTCAACAGTTTTACCGGAGTTGCAAAAAGAAATGCGAAGCAATTGATTAAGTACTATAAAAATCTGAAAAGGAAGGGCAATAAAAATCAATCCAATAGGAGATTTCAGATTTTCAAGACTGGATTCGCCTGTATCTTTATTTAAACGATAACGCGATAGAAAGTTTACAATGTTCATATAGTCCAAATCATTTGCTCTATCTGGATACACAGAGCTTTTCCTTCTTTCGATTATTTCTAAACTTTCAACATCGTCTAAATACGACAATCAATCGTCTGCCATGTTTGTTTTGATAGAAGGTAGAAGAGAAATGCGCATGCGTAAAACGAAAACCCGCGAATTATCACTGCTAATCCTCCGATTTCTGAGGATCAAAAACAGGGTGTTAAAATAGCCGGTGACCTCGGGATGGATTTTCGTTGGAGAATATGGATTTTCATATGATCAAGGGATTAACACTGATTCGAGGTTTAATCCTAGTGTTAAAGTGTTGGTGAATAAGAGCCTTAAGGTTTTACTATATCAAGGTTTCATCATTCTTCTCAAAAGGTTATGCTAGATTGGTCAGTACATTGCTCCAATTTTTTTATATCCCAACACATTATCATTCAACAGGTAGGAGTCATAAAGAAATAAACATCCCAGCAGTGCAAATTTCCCCTAGATACTATTAAGGCAGCCTCACAGAAACAGCAGCAAGAAATTGACACTTGACACGAATGAAGAAAGACTCTAGATTAAAAAATTAATTTACTTAATCTAGGTTACCATATAATTGTGCGAACATTACTTTTTCATATGCTAAAATCACATAACATTAAACGTTTAAACACTACTTGAATGGGCTCATTTAGAGAACTCCCTGCTTACAGAGATAATAGACATTAAATTCTTAACACATAAGAAAATAAAATTTATTAAACATTGCGAGTGGCAAATTAAATACGTGTGTTTAAAGTATAGGATATAAATGTAGCCATTTTAACAGTGAATTTAAATCTCCATTCACAGTTAAAAACAAATAGTCAGGCAGAAAACCCCAAAACAATTTTAACCCTCGAGGAAGCGCATCGGGTCTAAGAGGTCCGATGTCTGCAAGATTTTATTACAGAAAATTAACTCCTCAACGGAAAAGCTCCAGATTCACTGTATCTGCATTAAAGGTCATTTACTTGCTGACCACAGGTGTTTCAAGAATTTCCACTCATTTGTTATCGCAGGAAACAGAAGGTAGGGACTTCGAATCCCGATACGCGCTCGTCTTTTTGTGTAATATTATTAAATAGAACAGATAGATCGCGACAATTTATCGCTATTCGAACTACAAATATAAGATGTAAGGATAAGAATGGCTTTTAGCTGAAAACCAACTAATTAAGAATCGATTAACAAAGAAAATAAAGAAATTATCGCTTTTGAATTAGTTAGAGATCATATGTCTAATTCTGAAAAGAAATAAGACAATGAAAGGAATATTTGTGAGGCTACCGATTATTTAGAAGGCTGCAATGGTGTAGTAAACGATAAGATAGGTGGAATTAACAAAATGGTGTAAGATAGAACCTCGCAAAAATATGAGAACTTTTAAACTCTACATCGTCATACAACTATTCGAAAACTTTGGCGAAGCAAAAGTTGTATAATCGGTTCAAAACTCTTGGAAATGCTTATCGATGAGACAGATGATGCATTAGTATTTATTTCCAGGAGAATTCGGGTAATTTTAGACGGGAAAGCCAGAATTTTGATAAATACCTTGGAAATACCAGCATTCATCAATTTAATGCGCTCCCTAGAGGAGATTCATTTGAAATTTATTTTATTAATATTTTATATTCTGTACAATAGTGCAACAAATGTTTCCTATTAAAGTAACTGTAATTTTCTGCGAGTTTTGTTGAAAGAAAAGGACCCCGGACCTGCAAGGCCCGATGCGTGTCCTCGAGTAAGTGTAAGGAACCGGCGTCCTCGCAGGTGAAAGTTAATGATATATTTTTCAATATCAATAAGGAAAAAGGGAACTTTTATTTAAATATCTATATTTTTGGGCTATTTTATATTAAGTTTATTAAACAAATCTCGGTGCCGCCATGCTTAATTAAATATCAAATTAAAGTAATCTGTCACAAATTAACTATTAAAATTAACTGTTTGATTAATTGAAATGAACTATTAAATTAATTAAAATTGACTATTTAATTAATTAAAATTAAATATCTAATTAAATGTGACGAAATCTTCACTAAAACCTTCTTTATGGCTCATCGTATTTGTCAGCAATAGTTTGGATTTATCTTAATATAAATAAAAGTCATTGTGGCTATATATGTATGTTCCACATCTCATCCTAAACCATGGGATTGACTTCAACAAAACTTTGCACACTTTTTATTTAAGACAAGAGAAATGTCACTCTCTCAACTTTTAAACGCCAAAAAATTAAATTTTCAATTAATTAAAAATTAAACAAAGCTCTCTTCCGCGATATCTTTGGAAAATATTATCTCGCGAAACTACTTTTACACCATATTAAATTTCAAAAAATCCTTTTTTCAGTGACAAAATTTCATTTCCATACAATTGGTTTCTCTCATTTTAATAACTTTTCAAAATTAATTTTATACTCAATTCTTAATTATAATTTTTTTGTTGCTGAAGAAAAAGAATGATAAAAGGGACTGTTACCAGAATACATTAGCAGAATTCTGAAAGAATGCGAGAAGAAAATTTTAAAAATAGACGATTAATAAATTTATATCTGGACCAACTATTGATTAGATTTATTTTTATGATTTTAATTATTGAAAAAATAATTATTTAATTTAATTGTTTGAAAATGTTTATAAAAACTTTTGTTATACTTCATTATTTCTTAACAGAATTTGAAGTGCCTAGGTAACAAATAATTACTAATTTACAGAGAAAATTAGCTATCGGCTGTTTTTAAAAATCGTCCGTTTAAATTGATACTCCCAATATAATTGAAAAACGTTTCAGATCAGAAAAGGTTTTTGTATATTATAATTGTTATATAATAGAATTTTTTACAATAAAAATATTATACATGAAACCTTTTTTATCCGAAGCAACATCGGGTATATCAGTCAGTATGCTGTTTAAAAAGTGGAAGCGAATGCGAGTGATGGGAGCATTTCAACAAGACGTCACAGTTTAAAACGTACTGTAATGCAACGTAAACGGGAAGGAGGCGGGTTGAAAATTACTTTTGATCTCATAATTTCTGATCAATTGCAGTTATCAAGAAGCTCGTATCATAAAAACTGTTCCTTGCGATAGAATGATAATTCGCATATTTGGAATTTTCTTTCTATCTTCAATCTTAAGGTGGCTATGCTAAAAAGATAAGTTGGGGGAAGGAAGTGGAATTGAAAATCATTTTTCAGTTCATATCTTCTAAACAACTGCAGCTGTTAAAAAGCTTTCAATATAAAAGTTGTTCGTTATGATAAGACGATAATTAGCCAATGTGAAATTTTCTTTCTATCTTTAATCGTAATGGAGTTATAAGGAAATTATAATTTGGGGGGGAATTGAAGATGGCTTTTCTGCTCATAATTGCAGCTATCAAAACACTTTCAGTACAAAATTTATTCCTTATGAAAAGGCAATAATTCGCCTAATTTGAATTTACTTTCTATTTTCCATTTTAAAGGAATTATTGGGAAATGAAAATTTCACCCCCACCATTTCCTCCCCCTTTGAGCTCGATAACCCATCTACGAACTCGGCCCGAAATTTGTACGATCATTATAATTTATCCCACACTGGTTGAAATCAAATCAAAATTACTCCAGTTATCATGTTTACAAGATAACATGGGCAAAGCATATATATATGTATAATAATAGTTATAATTCTTAAAATTTAGCAAAATTAATTATTTAAATTTTAATTAAAATAATTAATAAATAATAAATTAATAATTAATAATTAATTAATAATAAATAATTTATATATATATAAACACCTTTGTACGAAGGATGGTTTGGGGTTCTAGGGGTCATGATCGGTGAAGATTTACAGAAATTTTCCGGAATTCGTCTCATGAGAACCATTGCAATAGATTTCTATAAGGTATCTACCTGAAAAAGCTACAGTAATTCTCTGACCGAATTTTTTAAAGGTATGCACTCAATCTTTACTTAAAAGTATAATGCAGTGAATTCTATGAATTCTATAAATAACGAAACAGTCCTTTTAAGCTTTTTATTAGATCTAAATTTTTATATGACATGATTTTCTACTAAGCGATCGAGTTCTTTTCACTCAAACAAAGCAATTTATTCTGTTACTTTAATATCAGGGAAACTACTTACATGCCACTTTTTTCCCACTTCAGACACGAAAATTGCTTCTGGAAGAATGACCTTATCAGTTTACCCGCATCTGGAAATAGAATCGACTTGGGTGCAAGAAATGTCTTTGATAAGAAGTGTCAATCCAATAGGCAGTGTTAACAAGAATGATAAGATTTCATTCCTTCATCAGTATACCACTTCGTAAAGAAGTTTGCCAAGTTCACTTCGTAGTACATAATAACTAGAAAACCACCGAAATTAAATCATTAGTATGAAAAGAAAAAAATATGAAATTAAAAAAATATGATGTTTGATTGCTAATTAATGTTCATTAATTTTAAAACACGAAGACATCAAACACCAGCAGAAATAATACAGTAACAAACTGCAGCATTATGTTACAAGTATTGAAAGATAAACAAGTATTGCGTTTATTCTTTTATTTGATTTAACATTATCAAGGCAGACAAATTTTCTAAAATAACTTATGGAATATGGAGGAAATGTGCGGTATCAATCCATCTGAAAAGATAGAGCTTTTATTCACATCATATAAATCTTGGATTGCAACAATGTGTTTATACAAAAAAAAATCCCTTTGAACATTTCAAACGAGAATTCGATAGGCCTTGAAAATTTCTTTCAAAATATATCTTGAAATATATTAAGAAAATGGTTACGATTTGTGTGCATCGCTCTAAAAGCCTGGTAAATCTCATGCAAATTAATTCATTTAGAAAGTAGGAAGAAGCTAAGGAATCTGACATTTCCCTAATTAAGATCTGTAAAAATGGTCTTATCTTGAAAGTAAACTTTTCTGCTTTCGAGAGTTTAATCTTTCATACTGTTGATTCTCCTTGTTATTGTGAAGAGATTCACAATGGAAGGTCTGTGATCGTGAAGCGAAATTTGAAAAGTAAAAGGTCATTCAAATACGCTATTTGAGTTAGATTAAAATTTTCTAACTAATTAATTAAAGAAGCGTGCATCTTAGCATTCTCATACTGAAAGCTAAGACATTTACGACTGATGATGGTTAACTGCTTTGGTGGAACATGTCAATCAAGTTAAAGATAAAGCTAAGGGAAGAGAAAATACTTCCCAGAAGTTTATTTTCTCAGTATTCAATCTTAAGTCTCCTTTGCGTGTAATTTTTCAGTCTTGTTTTATAGAATAGGCATCTACAGTTATTACATATAGCAAAGTTATCATAGCAAAGTCAAATGTTCCAATTTATTGCAAAATAACAGCCAATATTTATCTCGCATTCCAAGCTGCACTAAAGTCGGTCAGTTACTGCAGATATAGACAGATTTATGATATCTTCTTGTAGTTTATCCGCAGTGCCTTAGTATTGAATCTATTCATCAGATTTTAGGTAGAATAAAATTTTGATGTTTGTTCGGTCAACTGAAAACGTTTCTAATAAATATTGGAGCATTTGATGTGAACAATTAAGTATTATTCAAAACCTTTTCGGACGTTTAAAATATATTTGACTTTACTTTCGAAAAGATCCAAATTATACCATGAGCAATTTCTGTTGCATCCTCTCCACCCACCTATCGCATATTTAGAAAGTTATGTGACTTACGTTAAACAAATTTATAAACAGTGTTTATGTGTTTTATAATTCTGCTATTTTAAGCCATTAAAACCATGCATTATTGTAATGAACGTAGCGTTTTCACATTTCGTAATATTCCATATTTTGGTCACCAAACTGTTTGAATAATAACCATAAATCTAGTCAACAAAAGTTCCACTTGTAAGTTTTATCAGCAAAATACAAAGCAAAATTTTCAAAGAGAAAACTATGTTTTCTTACAAAAATAGTAATCTATAATAAGAAGATACATTTTCAGATATATTTTATTTACTTGCTATTGCTATGACAATATTATCCTGGTATGCACGTAAATTCTCTTGCTCTCTTTTTACATCTAGTAGTATTATTGTTTTTATGTAGAGTAATTAACTAAAATCATATTTTGCTTCCACGGCCGATTTTACAATCGATTTTTTTATGATAATGAAAAAGACTTGATTTTGCTGCCTCGGGCGATTTTTCATTCGAATTTTTATGATAATGAAAAAGAATTAATTTTGCTTCCTTTGACGATTTTTCATTCGATTTTTTATGATAATGAAAATGAATTAATTTTGCTTCCAAATGTCTTAAAAATACAAGTGAGGAAATTGTGCTTCCAAAACCAGCTTTTGGAACTATTTCCAAATCATAGTCAAAATGAATTTTAATGGTCTCTGTCTTTTGTTTGTAAAGTATTTCGTTAATGGAAGGCTGATAAAATTTGAAACATACACAACCTAATAAATCATCGATATCTGTGAGATTAATTTAACTTCCTTGAGTTTCATCTTATTATAGTATATTATAAGAATAAAATGTAAAATTTATTTTTATTTAATTATATCCAATGTTTATTTTAGTCGAAAATGCTGATAAATAAAAATTTCTTCAAGTAAAACATGGTTATATAAACCGAATTTCATGGAATTTTTTGAAAAATAGATTCATTATCCTATTTATTTCATAAAATAACAATATATACTGAAAATAATATTTCATACAGTCACAAAACTAGGATTAAATAAATTTTCTAAACAATAGGAAAAAGGAACACTAAACTTCTAAAATTCCCTCCATAATCATACAAGGAAAATGTTATTCAAAGATAACGGACGAGCCTTCATATTTGATTCGCACTTCATTAAATTTCTACAACACTACTTTCTTAATTTTTTTTTAAAAAAATTCTTAATTGTTTTCATGCAAAGTAAAATTGATGTGGCCCTGTATTTTATCTTGTGTATAGATATGCGATTTTACTTCTTTTTTAGATTTTTTTTCTCTTACTCGTTAAAAAAGAACAGAAGAATCTGCTAGTTTCAGAAGTGAGATTTAGGTGAAAAACAAGAAATGTGTAAAAAAATTAGCTTTATTTTCTTAAAAATAAAATTTTTCGATGGAAACTAATATAATATATAATTAATATATATACTATCTAATATAAACTAATATAATAACACTTACAAACCGTATTCGTGTTCCTCGGCGCCCAGATTGTAAAATCAGCTCGTAAATCACCTAAGGCACAAATTAGTCCAAACGAAGACTTGAACATAATTCAAAATGTCTACCTCTGGCCTGCTACTCATTTCGAATTAAATCAAAGGGAAGATGTAAATTGTGAATCCAATGATTTCCCCTAATTTAGATTGATTAATTTTCAGTTAATATATTTATCTTGGTTCTCGGTTGTTTGCTATATAATGGGAAATTCTGACGTATTTTAACGATGAATTATGCTTAAAAAGCAATAAAACAATAAATTGCCATCTTATAAGAACCTATGCATTAAACAATGCACATTATATCATATTTTGTTTTGGGTTCAAGGAAAACATTTTTGTTTGAAAATTAACTTTCAGTTTGAACAAGAATTGTGGGCACAAATTCCAACGGTATTAAAATGAAATATCTTTTCCGTGATCATTTTTAAATCTAGATAAAGTGTGTATGTATGAATAGCACAAATTTGACTGGAATGATACTGGCAATTAACTGTTTCACTCTGTGAAATGGAAAAAAATTACATTTTTCCATATCTTCGTTAATAATAAATTCTTCCTCTTTCCTCAATTATAAAAACACAGTTCTGAAAATTATAAAATCTTTCATAAGAATGTTTTAGCCTACCCCAATACGGCTGTCATTGGCGTTTACATTTCACAACAAAGGTTTCTGTCGACCACGACGATGTCAGTTAACAGCTGAATAAACAGATAATAATAGAACAGACTGTTGGTTTGTTTCGGTAAAGAAGGGGTTATAGAAAAGAAAAAGCTCTAAAAATGCACAAAAATTTAACATGCAGATTTCTTTAATGACTAAATTTACAGGAATCATCCTCTGTCATAGCTAACATAATAACTTTTCTGCTTTTTTTCAAAGTACTAAGCTGCATTTTAGACAAACAGATGCATCCGTTCTGGCTAAATGGTAAGCATGGTCTTCCTACATTCTTCTTCCAGAATTCTTTTAAAGAAAGACTGCGCATCCTTTTCGGGACCTTTGATTCCTTTCCAAATAAAAGACTGCGTGGTTTTTCTTGAAAGCAAAGAAAAGTCAGAAATCGAATGGAGAGAGGTCTAGGTTGTAGAAAACCAACTCCGTTCGAATCACTAATTAATCTCCAAGGAACAAATAAAGTTAAATAATTATCATTTTGAATTTTGCACGGATGGAAAAGCAACTTTCGAACATCTGGGATATATTTCCAAATAAATTTATCGTATCCTTGAGACATGAAACACTCAAAGTTTGTATGTCTTGTAAATAATAAAATAGAAAATTTAAGTAATTTAAATTATTTAAAAGTTTTATAATATTACATAGTGGAAGATTAGACTTGTAACCGAAATCATATTATATTCAGAAACATCAATGTATAACAACGTTGATTTAACAGGCTAATTAATCTATGAACATAACTTTAGAAGAAGAAATAAATGTTGATGGAGACTTCAATATATCTCAAACTTCAAGAAAAAAATACAGTGCCAAAACTTAGCAAAGAACTAATATAATATCAAAGGTCAACAATCAAATAAAATGTTTTTTTCGGAAAAGCAACCCTTTAGAATTTACGGTACTCAGACTCTAGAAAAGGAAGCTAGTCCTATTAGAGTCCTAATAGTAAGTCGAAAAAAGATCTCTTAAAAAATTGGATCTTTTTCCTTTCGTGTTGAATTCCGAATGCGATGCTAGGGCATGTGTCGAAGTACTCTTCTTTACACCCTGAGTTTCTGTCCTGATAATAGAATTAATCTTTCAAGAGTTTGTGGATTTGATTTTTTAAACAACATTGAATCTAGGAACCAGACTCTTTACATAGTAAACTCTGCATTTAGAATAATATGAATTAAATTTT
>BGPR01025521.1:0-22274 GCA_013235015.1 Araneus ventricosus
ATTTTAATGCTCATATAAGCAAAGAGCTGATGTTTTTCAGTAATATCTCGATAGTTAGACGTGCATATAAATACGAGGCAGAATAGAACATAAAGTAGCACATTTTAAGATCATGATTTTCTTAGCTATGCACATGATCATGTTTACTCGAACGATAACTGATAATTACCATAAGATAATTTAAATTGTTCATCAAAGAAGAAGTGTAGTTTACGGTCGAGAGCAAACATTTAAAATAGAAAAAAAAATGTTTTGTCGTTTTATTTTGGTAGTTCAATAGAGAAAAGAATCGGAAAAAAAAGCCACCCAAAATCTGGTTGCAGTAGACAACATGAAAGCATTTCTGCCTCTTGCCAAAGTTGCATATTACCCTGTATATAAAGAAAATAATACGTATCCAAATTGCTTCGTGCTCCCCCCCCCCTTTTTTTCCCCTACTCTGACCAATACTCCTATGGTGCAACCTTGAACAGGTTCCCACTGGTACGGTTGGCTTGTTACGCTGCTTACACCTGTTTACTTTGAGTTCGAGCCTTGCGTTTGGTTTGTTTTTGCCAGCGTCAACGAATGTCTCATTTTACCTTTCTTAAATACTTTTATTTAAAATTTCAAAATCCTCACACCATGCCATTCGCTTTTTATAGTCACCTTAAAATGTTTTGGATCCTATTTACCTCATCTTGTGTTTTATTTAATTGTTCTACTTGTACAAAATTCGTAAAATTCTAAATTCCAGAGCACACTCTTCTACACAGTTTCAGTGCGATATACTTGATCTTGTTTCATGGAGCTGAGTTGTATAAAATTTGATTCAAATAATAACAGGTGTAAAAAAACGTTCTGCTTACAGAAATATGAGGCGCAGACGAGATTTTATAAAACAAATTACGATTACGTTAAATATTTCATTCTATGTTTTTAAGAATAGATAATAAAATACGAATGCAATGCACGTATTTCTCACAGAAAATTTAATTTCTGAAATCTAATTTTTATTAGCTTTTAAATTTCGACAACATTAAACATCTAAGTAGGTATTTTTTTAATAGATAAGAAAATGCGAATTGAATGCATTTTTTCATAGAAATTTAATTTCTGTAATTGTAACCAAGTTTTATTACTTTCTTAAATGATATTCTTAAAATGATCATATCTCGAAACTACAGACTTGGACTTAGTGACTTCTTCCTGAAAGACGAAGTTATACGCGCATGTTTGACACCTTAAGCCACGATTAGGGAGCGAGAAAACAGCATTATGACCGGGGGTCACTAACCCTCGCTATGCCACTGGTATTTGGACCGTCGCAGGTTTTTAAATAATAATACAGAAATTTTATGGGTATTACAAATGCGACAATTGTAACAAAATATTACTTTTCGTAATGTATTCACATCTTCATTCATTAAAGAAGTTTTAAAATAATATTTTTTTTACAAGTTTTAAAATAATTTATAATGCACGCATTATATTTTTTCTCACCCCTAAAACCGTTTGCCCGATGACATCCATAAAGATCAGACTTTTTTACAGACGCGTGGTCTATTGTTAACAGAAATATTATTTAGTAAAATGTTTAGAAGTAATTGCGTTAAGGGAAAGGTTACCATAATTATTTTAGTTGAAATAAGGATACAGCGGGGGGTCAGAGGGTCTTGGGGGCTCAAATTATAGTATAATGTTCTAAAAGTTTCTTACCAACGACCCTCTTTCATAACACTAGCTCAAAGTTTGAGGAAATAAATTTAAAAATTTGAGACATCAGAATGAAAAGAAGTTACAATTTTTATTGCAATGTTGATAATTATATTATGATAGTATAAAAAATATTAATGGCTAATGTTAAGGGTTATTATATAATTAAAGTGCGCCTTTTCATTCAGAAGGCCCTAGAGTCGGTTCTACGGTTCCAAACTAAACTTTCACTAAATAAGTACAAGCGATGCGTTGTTTGAAAAAAAAAGAGCATTTCGTCGAAAGTGGTGTTGCTCCATTACGTAAGACAACTTTTGAAGATTTTGCTATTAATGATTCAGACTTCAATGCACCATTGGAGTTTTAGTTTCACTAAAAACGCTGCTGAAATTCAATTATGAACGTAAAGTCTTTTTTCATTCAAAATACATAAATGTTATGCAATTTTTTTCTCTCGTTTTTACCGAGTGCATCACTTGTATTAAATACATCCTAGTGAAACACATAATTTCTGTGCTTGGAATATACATTGTCTGCGCCGCAGAGAAGGAGAATCAGAGGTCTCAATCCGGACCAAAGTTTGGTAAACGCGAGCTCAGGAATTTTTACTACTAGCCTAGGGCAAACCGGAAGACGTCCCTCTTTGCTTGAAGATGCCCTCGTTGAAGTTGACCACTGCCCTCCCCCTTCCATCCACTGATGCACGCAGTTGTAAAACTGATGAGTCAGTCTGGTAACTGCCGAGCTATTCGTAGAGGAAAGAGGTCTCTTCGGATCATCTTCGCATCACAAACAATTTGCTGTTTCAAAATTATTGATCAATAATTTTAATATTAAAATGTCTTAACATTTCCGTAATACTTTGCACCGACTTTCATGACTTCAGAAAGAATTTCGGAGATTAGTTCCACGTATTTCTCTAAAAAAAGTGTGGGTGGGGAAAGGAAATTTCAGCTCCCCTTCCTCGTGATCGTATGGAAAAATCGCAACCCCATGGGGTAAATGGAATTGATTTCGCAGGACCATTAATTTTAAGAGATGGCTCTAAAGTGTCTATTGCTTTATTTACTTGTGCTGTTACTCGGGATATACATTTAGAATTAATATCTAGTTTGTGTTTTATTCCGGCTTTTCGTAGATTTATCTCACGTCGTGGTGTATGTAATATTATATATTCTGATAATGCAAAAACATTTAAAAGAGCTTATAAGGAATTGAAATATTTGTATAAATTTTGTAAAGATGAAAATGTTTCTAGATTTGTTGTGAATAATGGTATTACTTGGAAATTCATTGTTGAAGGTGCTCCCTGGTGGAGAGGATTTTGGTAAATGTTAGGAAGATCTGTTAAAACTTGTTTATTTTGGGCAAATCTTCATTAACTTACGAAGAATTGTATACTGTATTAGTTGAAATTGAGGCAGTCATTAATTCACGCCCAATTACTTATTTGTATAGCAATGTAAATGAACCAGATTCTCTATCACCATCTCATTTCTTAACTGGTTATAAATTAACTGTTTTACCTTCACCAAATACTGTTCCTAAATCTTCAAAATGTGATCTGATGAAGAGATGCAAACATAGATTGTTATTGTTAGACCATTTCTGGAAAAGGTTCTATAAAGAGTATCTTTAGGAATTAAGATCTGCTATGTTTTCTAAAATACCTAAGGATTCTGAACAATTTAAAATAAGTGATGTTGTACTAATTAGAGAGGGTAATGTTAAAAGACGTAATTGGAAATTGGGCAGAGTTAAAACTTTGTTTCCTGGAAGAGACGGTAAAATTAGATCTTGCGAAATCCAGGTTGCTAATGGTACTTTAAGAAGGCCAATTGAAAGGTAGTATAATTTAGAAGTTCAAGATTAAATTGTGATGCATCCAAGGACGCAAAAGGGAGGAGTGTTAAATATCAATGTATCAATTTTGATCGCCACTAGATGGTGCTCCTGTAACGCTTTCTGTTTATGAACTTTTGTGTGTAATCGGTGTTGTCTTGCCCGTGTCCAATAAATGTGTTGTATTAAAGATCTCGCTCCATTTATTTCGTAACAGAAAGTCTGACAATTAAGGAAATCTTTTAATATTAAAAATAACTCAGAGTAAAAATAATTCTCAGCAATTTATTAAGTTACCATAAAGAAAATATTTCAATTATTTTGAAAGGCAACCGAGATACACAAAAACAAATTAACATTCTTTCATTACAATTTCAAAATATGTAACCATCATATTAACTCCACAAAACCACATTCTGGTAGTTCTCAATCTCCCAGCGATAGACAAAGTTTATTATTCAGGACAGCAGTTTTCAAACTTTCACTTCTGGCCTTTCTTTTCCTCATCAGGACTCGCATCGGTTTCATCGAGGAACTCGAAGAATCTTTTCCATTTCGGATTTTCCCACTCGATTTGTCCTGCGTGATTTCTTTTAAGGAACCCCATAAAAGCCTCCTTCAATCTCTCCCTGTCTCCTTTCCATAGCGTGGCTTCTCGTAAGCACACTTCCACCATATGCCATCTGTCCCTCAAGATGCATTTGTAGAAAAGTCTTAAAACATTACGATGAAATACAAGTTTTACTCTATCTGCAGCATCCACATTTCTGAAAATTATTTCGATACATTCTGAATCCTCATATACGGAAAATATAGACAGAAAATCGCATGAAGAAATTTCGTCAGTCTCAGATTCTACAAAATATTTTTTAAAACTCTGAGGACTCTGCATGAAAAATTTTCGAAAAGATGTCAGAAAATACCAATATCCTTCCCTGAAACAATAAGCCAACTCCCGCAGCATATTGCCGTAGCTGCTTGGCGGAAGAAAAGACCACATGAGGCCTGCGGTCTCGAAGAAGAGATCTTGCCAGGGCCAATCAAGGAAACACAACAGAACGTACAAAGGATGCGCCTTACCTAGTTCCATCTGCTGTTCCGGCGTCATTAAGGTTAGCAAATAACGTATGAGAGCGGAACTTCTTCGAGCTGGAAAATATGCCGAAGTGTCATATGCTAGCACAGCGTGGGCAGTTCTCATTAAAGAAGCCTTTCTCTCTTCATGCGTTAACTTCTGAAAGAAATACTCAGCAGCTGTTTTATTGCAATATAGTGCTGAATGTTCAAAGGCCCACTGATTAAAGGTGGTCAGATTTCTATCCTCTAATCTCAACAAGTAATCCAGCTTAGAGAGTTCGCCTTTAAGAATGTGAGGCCAACAACAAGGCAGAGTTCAATAATTATTTTCACTGTAATAAACTTTCTTCTCTTCAGGGAGTTTTTCCCAAAGAAGTGGAATGTCATCTTCCAAGCAATATGAACAAGCTAGTTCGTATCGTTCCACAACATCTAACACATAGCAACGCACGAGTTTTTCCGCTGTTTTCTTGTTATCTATTGTTCCTGCTGTAGTCCAACAGAGTTTTGCTGAATTAGGTAAAATTTCTTGAATTTTCATCCACAAATAATATTCATGGCTCTTTTCGCATCTTCCTATCTCTAAACTAATAGGTCTAATAAAAACAATCATCTGCTTAGTTAGTGATTCGGGTAACTTAAGTTTAAACATTTTATATTTAATCTTATCTTCAATAGTTATTCCGCATTCTCTTCCAGTTTTATCGAAAGCAAACTCAGACATTTGGAATTTCGAAATGGAAGATAAAATATCTGAGTCACTCCACAAAAAGACAGCCACCCTCCTGAGAGCCATTTCCTTGAGGGACAACAGCAGAACTCATTTCAGTTGCTTCTCCATTATTACCGGCAATGAAATAACAAATGGCAATATTTTAGAAACCAGAAATGAAAATATTTGTTAAAGAAAGTTACGAAGTGAACTTTGTTTGTTTTCTGCTTTATCTTTCAATTTGTGCTATAAGTTTGTATACTGTATCTTTAAGTAATATCTTCCTGATCTGTACTTGTTTACAAGACGATACAACATTGACAATCCTTTTTGAGTCTAAACAGAATCCAGCGCAGCTACTTCACTTCGGAGAATTTGTGCATTTGCTGTTTGTGCTACGATCCGAAGATATGTACCTGTAATGAAAAAAACAATATATAGACCCACTTATCATGCATCATCATTTTGAATATATAGTGCAGCAGAAATGACAGGCGAGATCGTGACTCTATTTGAAAATCCAGGAAACTAATACAAGTCATATAATATGAAATAATTCAGGATATAGATGTGATATACATATACAGGGTATTAGAGAAAGATCTTTATTATATTAATAATTAATAACAAACATACGAAAGGATGAGATACGATAATATGAAATGAAAACGGTGACCTTTTCAGGGGGGGGCACATTGTTTATAGTGGTTATTAGGGTGCTTCAGAATTTATGCAGGAATCTGGAGTGAATAAAAAAAACATAAAACAAAACGAATGAACAGGAAGAAACGAAACAAAAAAGTTTTCAATTTTCCTGATACAATAATATTTCAACTAAAAGTAACTAAATATAAATATAACATAATAATATGAAGCAATATGTTAACCTCTGAAAAAATGTGATTAAAAAAGCACTTACAAAATTTTGCAATCTCTGTATTTCAAGAACACTGGTTCACAGACTTTATTTCAAACTATTTGCCTTGATGGAACATTAGCCTGGCCACTAGAATATGAAAAAGTAATGCACAACTATTAAAAATTTTTGCTTTTATTACTCATAAAGACAAAAATATGAATTCAATGAAAAATAATATCTAAAAAATTTACTTATTTCAAAGAATGCTTTCAAAATAAAGCGTTTTAATATCAACTGTATTAAGTGTAGGCTATGGTCCAATTTAACAGCTAGACTAATTGCATACATGTTAGATAAAAGAACATGATAATTTGAAAACGAAAAAGAAATAACATGAAACTAAATTTTCAAAACTACTTTTAAAATATGTCTTATTTCATTATTTCTTAGCTATAATGCCTTAAAAACACTTTAATACAACCCAATTAAAAAGAAACAAATATTCTTAATTAGAAAGCAAATATCTGTGTATACTTCACACAAAAAAATCATTTTAAACTATTGAAAAAAGAAGGCACAACAAAATGCACCAAATGAAAGGAATTGAATGAGCTTAAGCTGAAAAACAGGTTTGTAAAAGTATAATACAGCCAACTGCAGAAAAATAAAAAACTACTTTGGGTGTAATGTATCAAAGAAGGTGAATTGAGTTAACTATAGTTTTAACAATATGAAAAATATTGTTGGAAATTGTACTTAAAATATTTTGGAAAATTTGTTAAAATTAGGGGGGAAATTAAATCAATATCACTGAAAAGACAACTTTTTGAATTTTCAGATCGTCTAAAAACTATATTACGAAATATAATTTATCGAAGTCACCAAAGAAAGCACCAATATTTTGCTGAATTTTTAATCACTTAAAATGCAGAACAAAACACTTCAAAGTCCACGTCCCCACCTTCTAAAATACATATATGCCAAATTTGATAGTTATGTGTCCAACAGTTTGCCCTGTAGATTCCTAACAGGAATAGAGTTAAAATTGATTCAACATCATGCAATCTTTTTAACCAATTGTTCAGATTCACTAAAGATTCCAATGAAATCTTTTCAAAGTCCAGATTCCCACACCAGAAAATAAACATATGCCACATTTGATAGTTTCTGTGTCCAACAGTTTGCCCTGCAGAAAGTGGCGGACTGGCCAGGTTGCCAGATGCCCTTACACACAAGTCAATATAGTCCCCCAGGATGTGCAAATGAGAGGGAGAGAAAGGGAAGAACTCTTTTCCCTACAGCAAATAAACAAAATAACACATAGTAAACAAAATAGCAAATGAGGTTGTGTGTTACAAAGACGCAACCTCTTGGATAGATGCATTCTTCGGCTACTAATAACCGATTAATAACCAATAAATATTAATTATCCATGATCTTTCTCTTCATATTTATTTATATATAATTTAGCTAACAGTCCCATTTATGTATGAGGGGTTTTCTGTGTAATGCTCACCATTAAGTTTCTGTTTACTCTTTTACCCAGAATTTTCATTTCTCTGTTACTGTTTGTATCCCAATAGACCTGCATCGATTGAAAATATCTCAAAAGAACTTTGTCTTTAAAGAGTTTAAAATCCACTTTTGAGATATCACAGCGTATTTATAATCATATTAGCGATGAATGAATATAATGATATTAGTGAAATTTCAAAGCTGAAGATCATAAAGACTAAATTAAGAAATTCATTGTCTGAAGAGAACTTGGAATCTTATAGGTGACTACGTATCGAAAATGAATACTTAAACTATTTGAACGCATTAGAAAATTATTGACAGATTTGCACAGTCATCTATATAGAGAACTCGGATGCTTATTGACTTCCCCTTGTAGTAAACATTATACACCTCTGTAGTTTCGAATCGTTGATCTTTGACAGCAAAAAGTATTTTTTTAAAAATATTGAAATTAATAGATAGTTTGTACTTTATTTTTAGTTTGGCTAAGAAATTCTCAAAGAACAGTATAATTCCAAAATTACAGTATGCTATACATCCACGAAAATTATTAAAAAATCGATCCTAAATTTGGAGAACTAACTTTATTTTTGTATAATATGTTCATACTGTAATTAGGAATTCATATTAGGAAAAGAATCAGGAAAGAAATTTAGATTAGAATAACATTATATTACCTTTATTGATTCTAATTTATTATATTTATAATAAATAAAATTATATATATGATAGCATCGTAGATGTGAGTGGGCCCCCATTGACTTCTAGCAACCACTATTTTCAGACCCAGTTCGCCACTGCCTATATATCACCAGCAGTGACAAACACATTAGCTTCTATTATTAGTAGAGATTTGGAGTTAAATTTGACTCAAAATCACATAATCTTCTTTACCAAGTATTCAGATTTACAGAATGAATGTGTATAGCCACCCGGTTATAAATAATTTAAATATTTTCAAATAAGATGAGTTCAGTAATTTGAAATTAAAACTTGATATTATATAGTGAAAAACATAGAATTTGAATACTATTCTATATTTAGCTTATAATGATTAAAGTTTATTTTCGTGGCTTTTATTTTATAAAATAAACAATTGCCTATGTACTTTAAATTAGATACTTAAGATATATTTACTTCACCATTCTACGATGCAAAAAAGGGCACTCATTCTAGCATTTCTCCCCACACCTATGTTATGGCACGACACAAGTTACTGGTGATTGGTGTATTTTTTTCCCCACCCATGTTAGAGCAGAAACGATAAAGTTTTGAGGAGACATAAAGTAAAATAAAAATTCTAGTTAAAAGTATAACCGGTATCTGAAACACCTCTACTGGATTATACATTAAACATTGGAACTTGGATGATTCAAAGTTGATGGATCACCATAAAAATTCGATTTATCTATAACTTTTAATTAAAATACTGGATGCAAAATTGTGCACAGGAAGAAAGAAAAAGCAATTTTTAAGCTGAAAATAATAATAAGTAATTTCCTAAAAAAAGTTATTGATCACATATTAAAAATAAAGATTTCTATAAATGAATAGGATATTTTAATAATCAAAGAGTATCTATCACTTTGAACACAACAAACAGTATAAAGTAAAATCTAGTGGGCTCAAAGTTTTTCAAAAAGTGAGATATTTTTAATTGAGGACACTGAACAAGCCCTTAAGGTGAAATAAGGGCCTTAAAAACTTGTGTTCACTTATGGGCACTGAAGATACAAAGTATAGACACATTTAGTTAATGAAAAAAAATTTTAATGAAAACTTATTTTTACAATTTTTAATTATGGCATTAAATGAACCAAAATAAATTTGAATTATAGAAAATATTTTAATATGGTATTAAGAAATTTAAGGGGCAAAAAATTTGAATTAAAAATGCTGAAATTAACCAAATTTCATCATATTTTAAATAGAAGAAAACAAGAAAAAATAATGAATAAAAGAAAATAAATGGCCTTCTGCGTCCTTGCAGTAAACCATACTTTCGATAACTCATTATATACAGTATAAGCTTAACTAACCGGCATATTCGGGAAACGCCGATTTCTGGATATCTGAAAAGTCCGGATAATTGAGTCTGACGGGAAAAATGAGGGGGAGGGGGGTAGATTGTGGACTTTTTTTACAGATTCTGTCTCTTTAACTTTTTTTTTTGTTTTCGATTTTTTTTTTTGGGGCCGGTTTTTGGGGAAAGGGGAGGCCACATTTGGTTTTGACCCCCCCCCCCCCCCTCCATAAAACAAGTCTGTATGCGTCACTGTACTGTATATTGTTTTTCCCCCCTTCTACACCCCTCCGTGCGGAGCGGACGTTGCATTCCAGAAATAAATTGTCCGCGTGTGCTAAATTTTTGACCGCAGATGTAAATTTTATAGAAAAACTCATTTTCTAATTTTTCCGGTTAGTAGAGCTTTCCGGATACTTGAATGCCGGATAATCGAGAATTTACTGTATATTAAAACTGAAATTTGGGTTCCAAATTTGAAATAGTGAGGAATTTCATTTTTTTTTCTTTTTACTACAAACACTAACTAGAATTCTTAGAAAATTCCCTGCCTTGGAAGGTGTTGATATTTCCGAAATGGATGTTTTGAAAGTGAAAGTTAATCGTTTGGAAATAACGCATGCAAGTACCCTTCAACTTCTTCCCGAGAAGGATTTTGAAGAAGAATTTGAAATCGTTGAAGACTTTAGTGATATAGCTATACGGACTGAAACTACCCAGATAGCATGTACACTTGCAGCAAGTTTGATTTTTCTTGATATTAGCTTGTCATGACAAACTTGATGTGGCACCTTTGCAGCGAACTTCCTGCAAAGTAACAAAGCATAATCGGCCAACCCACTTGCAAAGCAAGTTTGCTGTTAAGATGTCATGACGAACTTCACACCACGATTACAAAACAAGTTTGCAGCAAAGATGATAGCACACTTACAGATAATCTTTGTCTCTGTTTTAAAAAACATCCGATTTTTAATAGCATCTCCTAGACCGTCCTTCTTTTTATTAATTCAATAAATAAATGATAATTTGTGAAAAAACTAACTTTTTTATAAAAAATTTTTTGAAACATTTTCCATCTTTTTACTAAATATAGAACTCACACTTTAAAGAAAACTGTATCGCCTTTTTCTTATTGTTGAAATTTTAACGTTTATAAACAAAATTAAACCTAAAAAACAGTCAATGTTTGTTGAAAAATAATAACTTACATTTGGTCCCATCTTAAAACTAATTACTCTTGAACTCTAATTTCATAATTTATTCTACTAGCAAAACGTAGTTATTAGCGAAAATCGCTATCTCTTTGACTTTAAATCATACTCTCAACTCAAAAGTTAAAAAATTAATGAAATCAAGAAAACAGTTTAAAATAAATCGTATAGATGAACGATCTATTAGCGCAATCTATGTTCGCCTCTCAGAGTCTAGCTGGCTGAGTGGTTAGAGCGACAGGTTTAGGAAGCGGTAGGTCGCGGGTTCTAATCCGAGGCTGTGTTCCTACTCTGTTTTTGTTATAGTCTGCAATGAGTTTGACGCCGCAAGTTTCACGCGTGGTGATTAAGTCGTTTGCGTAAACTTATTTCAAGCTTGCACTCTTGTCGTGTCAAATTTGTTGCAAGCTTGCAGATTTGCAGAGCAAGATTGCTGGAAACTAAAATTGCTATCCAGGTAAAGCTAGACGGATTATCAAAAACATAATGTAAGTACTATTTTATATTCAACTCACAAAGACTCTGCTATAGTTAATTCTGTTGAAAATGCCGTTATTGAAAAAGAAGGTTTAAATTGCCTAAATGAGAATTACGAAAGTTTGATGGCGATGTTAAAAGTGGCTTTATTTTTGGAGTCAATTTGAAAAAAATAATAAATCTAGTATTGAAGACAGATAAATTTCAGTATTTGTTACAATCTACTGTTGAAAGATCTCGAGCTAGAGAAGTGATTGAAAGCTTTCCGCCAACTGGCGATAATTATCCTAAAGCAATTGATTGTTTAAAAACTCGTTTTGGACGTCATGATTTACAAGTAGAAGTTTATGTTAGAAAATTATTAAAATTAGTTCTGAAGAATGCCAATTCAAATTTTTGCTCGAATAATTTGTGTGCATTATATGACAATTTAGAGCAACAGATTCGTGCACTTGAAATACTTGGTGTTACAACTGATAAAAGTGCAGCTTTACTTTATCCTGTCGTATAGAGTTTATGATTTATTAACCTTTTTATTATATATGATATTAATATTAGAAAGTACAAATTATGAACTTTAAAATTTTAATAATTACATTTTATATCTTTTAGTAATTTAAGCGTTTTAAATGACATTACACCTGTTGCTTTACTGACACTCTAAATATCTGGTAATAATTATTCAAGATGGATCTCTACACATGATAAACAATCCTAAAGTCTGATATCATTAAATTAATTAAACATCAAACATTTCACAAACCATTAATTAAAAATATCCTACTTAATAAAACAACTTAGCAACAGGCATAAGGTGCAACCTTAACTTAATTACAGTTCTCTATCTATCCTTAAAACAATCTCCACATTCAATACCAAAACAATTCATAAAGATCTTAAGTTTTTGCGTTGCGTATTTAATATATATAATCAGATGTTATTTTTTAATATTAACCCAGGTTCATTCCAAATAGTTACCTCCATCAGTGTCATTAAGGTAGTGAAGAAAAATCAGAGATCAATTTACTCTTATCTAATATATTTATTAACATCAAAATTAACCCTACCATCTTACAAACATAATCTCATGCCTCATTTTGCCTTATAAACAATGTATGTAAATACATTACATAAATTCAAAACACTAGAACAAATATTAATAAAACACAACAAAAAAATACACGATTCAATATATCAGATATTATTTTTGCTTAGGGTCGACCCAGTGTAAATAAAAGGATTTTATTCTTAAATCTCAATCATGTTTAAAACTCAATCAATTTTTATTGCATCTTCTATATTAAATATATACCTTTATCTCATTTAGCATCAGCTCATTATAAAAGAAATTTCAGAAGGTGGCCACCTACCATCAATCTTAATTTATTCTTGTTTATCCTATACTTAAACATTTTATTAATAGATTTTATGGCTGTCATTAATCCTTTTCCACATTAAACATCCTACAACAAACAATAACATGCAACGAATAACAAATAGCAATCAGCTAAAAATACTGAAATGTAATTTAAGGGTGCAAACACATATATATCTTCTCGCGTCTCATTTATCTCATTATATGGCGAAGTTTAAAAGCAGGTTTCACACTCATTGTTCATCAAATTAATCTTCCAAGTTATACAGTGTCACATATATATTCAATCACTTCATAGTTCACATTATTAATATGATCTACTCATCCAACGCTTTGATTTAAATAAATTAAAATGTAAATTACTGCAAACCATTTAATTCTCAATGAAACTAAAATAACACTAAAAATAAAAAAAACAATTAGTTTTCATTATCATTTCACCATGTCAAATCAACATGTAATAATTTCCATACATGGTAGCTGAATTTGTTAAGTAGCATTATTATTTCTCATCAAACACATTCCAGAGACCTGCATGACATTATATCAATAACAATCTGTAACAGTTACAATTTTCTTAGTTTATTTACTTATATCCTTTTTTTTATCAAATAGTTTATTATTTAAATTTATAAGCAACAATACATATCTTCAAAGAGTCTTACTAATTTAATGGTTATGAATATTAATGATACTGTATCTGATAAATATTGGCCACAACAACATAATGCTTCAGGGTATCAATTTGTCTTTTCCTAAAAATTATAAATTTGTACATTGTTCCTATTATAGTATTATCAAGGAAAAATTTAAATATTAACGACTTATCTGTATTAGTTAAGTTCTGCAGTCAGTCGCTGGTTTCTGGATCTCGAGTGCGGTCCTGGGTATGGTGGGTCCTCGAAACTTAAGGGCTCCATATGGTAGAATCTTGGGGAATGTTCGGCTATTATTTTTTGGCAATATCGGGTACACAGGCAGCGTTCTGAAACGGCTGGGCCTAATGTCACAGGCAGGGTTGCGGTGATTTAAATCAGTTGATTAAAATCACTGATTTAAATCGCGATTTAAATCAACTGATTTTTTTAAAAAAAATCACTGATTTAAATCACTTTATTTTAAATATCAAGTTAATCTGCTTTAATGAAATAAAATTGTTCTTGCATCTTTAAATAGTGATTTTAAAATATTTTTAAATGTATATTTAAAGAAAGAATATATAGAACATAAAAAAATATTTCATCGAATTGATGTAACTAGAGTACTTTCCATATCTTTATTTTTGAGAACGCAAGCAAATTAGATTTTAACCCTTTGCGGCGCAAGGCAATAATTTTTTTGAAATATGATGAGAAAACATCATGAATGGGTTTAGTTTATTGTCTAGACATAGAATCTACAAAAAAATGTTTTTTTAAAAAACTTGCTTCATTCCAGGAGGGGGGGGGTGACCCGAAAGGGTCACCTCCTCATGAGAACCCCCTTAGATACAGCCACCTTGATACACTCGAAAATTATTGTTGAATCTTACAGAAAATTATAAATTAAAACTTCAAGAATATTGGAGCAAAATTTTCGAGTTATTTTGCTAAAATTTTTAAACGTCCAGAACTAAAAAATTTCTTATCTCCGAGGCAAGGAATTTTCCCAAACTTTATCTCTAATAATTCCTATTCTGAAACAAAATTTCATAAGACTGCCATATACATTCTAAAAGGAGTACTATTAGCCCTATCCTAAACCTATTATTTTCCATTTGTAGTTGAATTGAACGGTTGAGAAGCGAGTGAAATTAGGTGTGCCATTAACTGGCACACTTCGAGCAAAGGGTTAAATAAATCTCTAATGAGAAACACAATAAACTGCAAAGTATGACAGACTACTTTTTTTATAAAATAAAATAAATATTGTGAAAGGATCATATTCACAAAGAAAGAACATAGTAAAATGCAGTGAGTTTCATTTTAATATTGGAGAAAACTAAATAGTGTTGGGGACAACAAATTTTTATATTGCAATAATGTTCCAATGTAAGATAATTAAGAAATGCATATAAATGCTCCAAAAGATATACAAACATCTACATAGTGCATTTTAAACTATGGTCTATACTTATAAAAGGCAATGTTTGTGAGCGTGTGCGCAATGTCTAGACTAATCTATCACACTTACAGTCATGAAATTTGGCGCACAGGTAGTCCTGATGGTGACTCAATGCACCTTGAAGCCTGAATTTAAAATTTTATCTAGAATTTTTTTTTATTTAATGTTTTGGGTCAAACAGAATAGTAGTAGAGAAAGCTTCAAAACTTGTGTTTGTAACGAAACAAATGAACAGCTGAGTGTAAAATTCCATAATATTCTAACATACAATAATATATCTATAGACAAGAAATGACAATTTTTATTATATTGTTCCTATTTTCCTTAATAAAATTGTCTTATATTTTAAAAGTATATTATTGCTATATTTTAGTTCACGAATATTTTTTAAATAGTTGTTACATTTTTGAATTTGTTTTTTTTAAAGAAAGTACACCTTAATGACTGGTATGTTGTTATATATATATATATGTCTATGACTGTAATGCTCATTGTCTAATATACAAATGTTAAATATATATATATAGTTTTTAAAAAAATCATTAAAATAAAAAAAATCTTGATTTAAATAAAAAAAATCCGATTTAAATCAAATAAATCGATTTTTTTTGAAAAAAATCAAAAAAATCGACAACCCTGGTCACAGGGTTCGGCATCCAAGAAATAGATAAATGGTACAGCAGTGCTAACATCATAACTTAAATTTCAGCAGGCTTAATGACCTCACGATCCTCTAGACATAGAAAATGTCCCGGCTTGGGGACGCACCTTCGAACCAGCTTTCGTCATAGCACATCAAGGTGAGGTAAATCGCCATGGCCTCGCTTTGTTTACCAAAAACGCAACTTCCAGCCCGATTTTGAATGTCTTTCCGCAGCAGAGGTTCTGAAAATACGGCCCGAAGCCCAGGAGGGACCTCTTTCTCCCTTTCACAGCTACCTCCTCCTTTCTCCAAAGCCAAAGCTTCTCTGCCCGACGAAAAACAAAATTCCAGTAACCCCCACGAAGGACCCCCTCTACGAAGCCAGCAATCCTTCCCTTTTTTCCAGGAACAGGACACCCCGACGGGGAACACCCACCCACGAGGTAAGGGTGAATGAACCTCACACCAGACGAAACTCCCAGAAGTTGAAAAAAAGGACTTTATCTGAGATTTATATTCACCTTTAATTTCGTATTTTTCAAAGTTTTTGAAAACTATTAATAATTAAAAGAAATTTTTAACAACTAGAATACAATAATTATATCAGAGTTTAATTAATTTTGATAAATTGCCAATCCAAGAAAACTCTACACAACACTGGGAATGAAAGCATATTACCTCATCTCCTGCAAGGAAGTAACAATGCATTCTGGGATCGTCCAGAGAAACTCTCGCTAGCAAAAAAAAAAAAACTGTTTGAACTGATCAGGGAAAAATTAATTTATAAAAAACGAAAAAAAGATATTTTAACCGTTCTTGTTTTAAATCCGACAGAAACGTTCCAGTTATAAGCTGGAAAAAAATGAAAATTATAGAGTTGTTAGAACGTCAGATGCGAGAATTTCAAGAAATCCTTATCAAAAATTACCATAAGAGTGACTATTATTTAAAAATTTCTCAAAATTCAGTAAATTATGTTGGAAATTCAAAACAAATTTCATTAGGAAGAAAATTGTTTGTCCTATTCGATGGTGCATTGATTGTTTTTCCAACGATCATTAGAAAAGATACTACAGTCGTAAACGTGCCAAAAAATGACCCGAAACAACACAAAACATTAAATAAAAATTTTTCTATATTAAATTTTAAAATTCTGGCTTCGAGGTGCATTGAGTCACCATTACCTCTACCTGTGTGCCCAATTTCACGACTGTGAGTACGATAGATTCGTCCGGACATCGCACACACGCAAACATTGCCTTTTATAAGTATAGATTAATAGTTTTTGAGATATTTAAGAATAACTAACAAAGGAGGGGGTGAAATCCAGGATGGTAGCAGAATTTGAAATCCATTAAATCCGAATATTGAAATTATTTTTTTAATGATACCAAAGAGATACCATCAAGAAATTTAGCATAAGCGTTGGTAATAAGATGTTAAATAATTTTTTTTTCAAAAAAATTAAAAATTCGGATTTTTGAAATTTATTTTTTAAAATAAAATTTTAATATATCATTTGGTCATGTTATATATTTTATGAAATACGATAAAAAACTGAACAAAATGACACAGATTTCAGCTCTTTAAGTCAAATAGTTATCTAGTTACAATCGTTTAAAGATTATGAAAATTTCAAAGTTCCATAACTCGTACACAAATCATTCAAATAATCTGAAAATTGGAATTTTTCATCTAGTGTACTGGTACTACTTTTGAGCAAAAACCAACAAAATTCAAAGACACGATATATCGGCCATTGGTTGATTTACCCTGTTAAAAATAATTTACATTGAGCAGACATATTAACAAATAATAAAGGAGAGAAGGAAAGAGCCATCTTCCATTCAATAGTAAAAGATAATTCAGAGTAAAATAAATTCTCAACATTTTATTAAAGTAACCAAAAGGAAAATATTCAATTAGAAAGGCATTTGAGATACAGAAAAAATTAAGCATTCATTATTTCAAAATAAGTGCTCACAAGCTCCTCCTTGAAAACATTATGTCATGAGTTGTATTTCTCTGCCTCTAGCAGTGACGGAAGTTCTTATTCTGGACACAGTTTTCAAACACTGCTTCCTGATCTTTCTTTTTCTCCTCATCAGCACTCCGCATCGGTTTCATCGAGACTCGAGAGACTCTTTCCATTTCGGATTTTCCAACTCGATTTCCTCTTGTCGTTGCTTTTAAGAATCTGAAAGGCCTCATTCAATCTCTCTCTATCTTCCAGATGGCGTAGGACTCTCATGGCAGCATTCCCTAATGCCATTTTCCCTCACAGGATTGCCTGAGTAGAGGATGTAATCAACATCAAGATCAAATCAGTTCATCTGTGCGCGGCCAGGTTCTGAAGTTAGCTGTCCAGTAGATTCCAGGAATCTTCAGTTTCAAGAAATACATGCAGCAGAGAATGAGTATGCATAAGATTACCAGACGGAGATTCTTACAAGCATAAGACATTTTTTTAAAATCAGAGGAGGACTCTTCAGAAAATTGCTTTTAAGACAGATTTCGGAAAATAGTGACCTGAAAATTCAAATCCTATAGCCATCTTACCTAGCATTGCATCTTATACGCCGCTTGGAAAAAAAGTCCAAATGAGGGCCTACGTTCTCAGAAGACATCTCGCAGGCAAGCAGTCAAGAAACACAACAAAACATGGAAGTTATGGCTACTTGCTTCAATCTGCTGTTCAGGGTCATTACAGGACAGCCATACACAGACACCGGAAGAGCTTTTCCTCCATCAAAGATCTGCAGATTAGCTAGTGCATTAGGAGCGATCTATTAAAGAGGCTTCTCTCTCTGTCCGCGTTAACTTCGAAAAAAATACTCAGCTGCTATTTTTGTTTCATCTCTTCTTGACTGTGCAAGGCCACTGAAGATTAAAGGGGCAACTTCATCTCCTATTCTCAGCAAATCAGTCACAGACCAGTTCGCTTCAACATCGTGAGGCATGACACAAAGGGCAGATCGCAGATCGTTTTCGTTCTGAGTAATGACCCTCATCTCTCCGGAGGTTCTTCAAGAGTGGAATGCTAATCTTCCAAGGCATATGCATAAGCTATTTCATGTAACGTTTCTGGACATCTAGCTCCAACGATGCAGTTCTTCAGCTGTTTTTGTCATCTATCTTCCGGCTGTAGTCCAGCAAAGTTTTACCCAAACAGGTAAATTGATATCTTCAAGAATCAAAAAGATACCGATAGGATCTCTTTTCTTCTTACTTATCTCATGCCAATTCCGGATGAAGGCTATATCAATCATCTGCTTCGTCAGCATTTGTTAAATCAAGTTTCGACACTTTATCTACAACCTTATCTAAAGTAGCTTCGCGCAATAATTTTTTCATTTCGTTGTTATAATATCCATGAATTGGGAATTTCAAAATGGAACCTGAAATATCTGAGTCACTCCACAAAAGGACAGCCACCCTCCTGAGAGCCATCTCCTTGAGGGACAACAGCAGAACGCATTTCAGTTGCTTCTCCATTATTACCGGCAGTGAAATAACCGATGAAATATTTCAAAAACCAGAAATGAAAGTATTTGGTGAAGAAAGTTAGAATTGTCTTTCAATTTTCGTTATATATTTGAATACTGTATCTTCCTCGATTTTTCTTTATTTATAAGAGGATACAGCTGCCTGATTCCGGAAAACATGTACAGCCACCGTATGTATTAGGATCCGAAGACATGAACCTGAAATGAAAAACACAAAATCGTGAGTATACCCTCTTTTCATCCAATGAACTAGAAATGACAGCGAGATTGCGACCCTTTTCTGAAAATCGAAAACTAATACAAGTCATAAAATGACATAATTAGGATATTAATGATCCTAATTAGCGATCGTCTGATGTGAAAGCTCCCACTCATTTCTTCAGTTTACCACCAAGAGGCGGCCTAATGCATTCTTGCCGTAACGATTCAACCGAATAATGTGAATAGTGAAACCGCATGAGTCAGAAATCAAAAGCTCTCACCCGTATTCGAGTAAATACTCCGAAAGGGAGACGCAACAAAAAGTTTATTCGCGATTTCCCCCTTCAAATCAGAACAGATCGTCTCTTAAGAGCATCAGCGAACGAACTGCTGACAGCTGCGAATTCAAATTGTTTATTTTGCAAAGAGAATACTCATTTATCAGATTTGTGTGAGAATTTATGCGTTCACCAAAAGAGGGATAAATTAATTAAGGAAAGGAGATGTCTCATAATCTGTAATATTTCTTGATATGTTATAAAGTGTAAAATCGGCTTGCTCATTCTGTCAAGGTCGTCGTGCACGTGCTATTTGCTTCAAGTTGGAGAATTCTAAACAACAAAATACGCATTCGGAGAAAAGCCGTTCGACGTTAAAACTACGTCTCCAAATTCTGAGATGAATAATAGAGGCGGAGTTTCGTTGCAATGTGTTAGGGCAGAAATTATCGGTTGCTCTTCATCGCATGAAATATTTTGTCTCTTTGATAACGGAAGTGAAAAATTATTCGTCAAGAAAAACGTGTCCCATAGGTTGGGATTTAAAAGAATTAAGTTTAGAAAGGTTAAATATTTATTCGTTCGGATCTAAAACTCCTAAAAAACAAACTTGTCGCAAGGTAGAAGTTAGACTAAAGAATGTATTAAGTGGCTGTGATTTAGGAAGTGGAAATTTCAAGGGCAACACTCAGCCTTCCGAACGGAGTGAAATGGAATCTAGAGGATTTAGACTGACATTCAGCTGTAGTGAATCATCTGAGAATTATGAAATTTCTTTGTTAATCGGCTCAGATTTTTATTGGTCTTTAACAAATCGAATAAAAAAAGACTCGATTCATCATTGGTTGCTGTCGAGACCACTCTGGGATGTTCTCTTCAGGGCAAGTGCTATGAGCGGAGTGATTGTACTTCGGTACATTTGATTCACAGTGAAGAGGAATCTATTGCGGCTGAGCTAAGAAGGTTTTAGGAGATTAGGAGATGCTATTCCTGGTGCCCGGTTGGGTCAGGAGGCATCACTTTTCCGTTATTAGCATTGCGGGAAAAGTTGGAGATGAAGAGATACTTAGTGAGTTTGATGAATCAATTAGTTTCGTAGATGGTACATATCGCGTAAGTTAGCCATGGTAGCCAGGTACGAAAGAAACTTTACAAAATAATAAAACTATTGCGCGTAAACGTTTCGAGGGGTTGGTTCGTAGGTTTAAATGTGATCACGAGTGGTTTTGTGAGTATAAGGATGTAATCGACGACCACAAATGCGCAGCAGGGCCAACATTTACTTGATTTAACTCCTGTACAAATAAGGTGGAGGGGACCTAATGAGACAATATTTTATTTTGGCTATATTTTTCTCGAAATTTTATTTTTTTACAAAATAAATGAAAATGCAGATTTTAAAAAAAATTGCTTAGCGGGTGTTAAAGTAATCTGATCAGTTTTTTAAAAGACACTTTTTTTAGTCCTCACTCTTCCATACATAGTTTATATCTAGACAGTATTACCAATATAAATTATTGACATACCTATATGTTTTTTTGTACTTCAGAGCTTTAATTTATGGATTTACATTTCTTGATTGTAGTTTTTTTCATATTTACAAATAACAAGATAATGTACTTTTACTCCTCTAAAGAAGAAGTTGTTGCAGATTTTGCCAGAAGTAATTGAACAATCACACGTGCAAATGGTACAAAATGCATACGATTTATCTTTTTACGAAGTGATAATAATCGGAATAAGCCTTGATAAATACAGTCTGGTATTTCTTTTTCGATGACATCAGATCTGGACTGGTGGGAAAAGAAATCACGCACAAAAAATTATTTCGGCGATAACCCTACCACGCACACAACAAGATCGTCAGAAGAGACAAATTCTCGGTTTCTCTCCAGCGCGCTAAACAGCCAAAGCAGCGCATGCACCGAAAACCAATGACGATAGTCACTAGTCAACAAGCCTCGACATGATACCGCGGCAAAGGGCTAATGAAGAACCCGTAACGGAATGACGTCAGGCATTCGAAAATTGAGGAGAATGGGGTCGCGGCAAGCGCTGGATTTTTCTTTCGACGCTCTTTTACTGATTTTTTTTATTACGACTATTTATTTGTTCCGATTTCTCGAAAATACTAAAAAGCGGGACGAAATCGGTGAGAATCGGGAGAAATTGTTAAAAAGCGGGAAAGTTGGCAGATCTGCAAAGGCGTAGTCTTTTATGTCCCTCCTGAAGCTAATCTAATCGTCCATTCTTGTTACAATTAACATTATATGAAAACTGTCATTTATTCGATCATGTTACTTACTATAAGTATTTAGGTTAAGGGGTCTATTCTGGTACGAAAAAGTGACGTCTCCCAACCCAACCGGGGGTACCAGAATAGACCCGTAAGTCTAATTATGTGCTCGTTGGTTGGATTAGATTAGCAACTACAAAGGCAATGAAAATTTTTTACTGATAAATGTCAGATTTTGATATTTTAATATAAAAGACATTCTTTTCAGAAGTGAATAAGACAGCATTAAAGAAAAAAAATCTGTTCCCCTACAATCGCATCATTTTAGAGCTATAACTCATCGCCATAGAGGCACTGTATTCAAAGTATAATTATTTTGCAAATTTTCAAAACTTTTCCAAATTCTTTTATTGCTGAATACTACACTATATCAACAAGCACTTTTGCAGAGTTTACAATTGCGTTTGTTCTGTTCTTCTATAGATTTAACACTTTCTCTTACTCGACAAAATAATTAT
>BGPR01025522.1:0-22274 GCA_013235015.1 Araneus ventricosus
ATTATTTATTATTTTAAACAACATAATATGAAATGAGAAAAGTATTTACACAGGTATTATTTACATTTTAGACAAGAGGGAGTTAGGGTTTGTTAGCTAGCCATTAAAATATCAAACTTATACCTCGGTAAAGCATTTAATTATAGCCATCGCCCAACGCCGCCGTGCTGACAGGGAAAAGATCCCCGTAGCTGCCTAAGCTCACCAATCCTACCACATGACCGCTTCAATTCAAAAAGTCGTCTCCTGAGGATTCAAACACTATACTCGGTTTTCTTTAACGGAGAAACACTCACGCATCATGTGATTAGCACGAAAAGACCGCGTGATCGTTATCTGCCGATATCTTTCCGCTGATACAACAATTATTCAAATGAGATTGTACGGAAAGTGAGAAAATGTTATTAGGAAGGCTTACGCTTTTAAGCTAGACGGGAAAAATACTATTCCTACATGTATAACAAATATTTCAACGTTTTATAATATTGCTTAAGATTTGCCTTCATTATAATGGCTCTAATTCCATGTGGTCTAGAATATCTAGCAAGTTCCATGATTCAAGTCCTGTTGTTGAAGATGGTAAAGTGAGTCAACTTATGTTGTTCAAAGTAACGTTGAAGCACTTAAGTAGTAACTGACGTTGAACTCGGATTTCGTTTCAATATATGGAGATAGGTTGCCATCCTGGAGGGTTTCAAAGGAAATTCGCCCACATTTGTGCTTCGCTTCCAGGATAATCAAAGAAAAATTCTCTAGCAGCAAGCCCTGTTGTAGCGAGCAATTCGTTTCTAAAGTGAAATTAGGTTGGCTGGTTGAAAGCGTAGCTAGAGGATAGAACCCTTAACTTTCTACTTCCGATGAATGCTCTTAGTTGGTCAATCTGTACCAACTAGACAACTGGTGGGCGTTTCTTTATTTAATTTGTTTTATTCCTAACTAACTTTTAAATTCTTGCGAGGAGGAGATTTTCTCTTTCGTCTGAAATGATTACCAACGCCTGATGTAGAAGAAAATTCTATTATTCTCCCTAAAGTCAAGACTAGAAGTTAAATCCGGTCCTGGACAATGTTATTTCAAAACTTTGCCTCTTGAGTAAAATACTTCAATGCCGCAATCTTTCTGGTTAGAAACATTATGCCTTCTATTCAAACAAAAGCACGTCTATAATGAAGGGGAGAAAGGGAAGTTACAAAAGCCAGTTGGGTCATTAAGGTTGTTAAACAAGTTGGATACTTTCGCCGGCATGAAATTTCCGTGACAATTACTTTGGAACTCTTTAGATTCAAAACGTTCTGAAATGCCAAAATTATTTTATTTGTCAAATTTCTACAATAAGTTTTCTAATGTCCATAAATTCAAGACATTTCGTGAACAATGAACTGAAATTTTTCGTTGTCAGTTATCCACTTCATTCTTTATTCAGATTAAGATTGTTTGTATGTTACTGTATGTGGTATAATATGTAGTATTGAGGCTTCAAACGAATAAATAGAACTGAAACAGTTGAAATGGAATCAAACGAATAAATAGAATTGAAGCAGTTGAAAGGGAATCAAACGAATAAATAGAATTGAAGCAGTTGAAAGGGAATCAAACGAATAAATAGAATTGAAACAGTTGAAATGGAAGCATACTTCTCAAATGAAATTTCAACTTTTGGGTTATTTATAATATCAAAAATGAAATAAAATTGGTGCTTTAGTTGAGTAGTGACACAACTGCCAATCTATCAATATATTTTTCAAATTTTTCTCCTTTTTATTGGAATTGTAATTGAAATTGTAACAGGAACTAGCTTACAGTTCCACAGCTTGAGTTCCACATATATAAATAAGGAATAATAAATCATGTTTCAAAAGTTGAATCCATGGCAAATGCACTATTGTTCAAACTATTTGCATACCACCAGTACAGATAGTACACCACTTTTTTGTCTTTTGCTTTGGCTTCGTATAACAGTCATATCATTTTAATCACTAGGAGTTTCACTGAATTTAATTAAGTAATATGTCTGTTATCTAATGATGAAGACGATAGTTTTTCAGTTCTATTATAATGCATCATCATATCCGCAGCTGGTTAAATGTTTGCGAATAAGAGAAAACATGAACATTTACCAAATGCATGACTGAAAGGAACCACCGATCTTTCCTTCTAATGGCTTATTGAAAGGGAATCACTTTCCGGTTTCTTCATCAAAATTCTCACCTTTTAGGGATATTCAATATTTTTAGTCGCAATTTAAAGTATATGTATAAAATGTAAACTCACGTTTATCACTTTAATGGAGATTTATTTATAATTCCTATAGAAATACTTATTCAAATCATGAACAAATGAACTTGAAATTGAACAATTTATCATTTTTTTTTATCTTTCAGTATTTGAATTTTGATATCTTGAATTGAATATTTTACGATATCATTGGAATTCTTTGAAATCTCAAGGAGAATTCCTGAACTTAAAATAACGATGACTTAAATAACCGCCATATGTTATAATTCAGCATTAAAGCACAGTTCACCACGCGAGAAAATGCACTAGAATTCGAGTATATTTGAATTTTTTACAAATATAATGCATCAATAAGATAGAATAAATATTTATAACTCAAAAGTGCATTATAAAATAAAGTTAAAAATGGAAATATATATATCTGACAATTTCACTGTTCAGAAAAGAAAACAATTTTTTCTCAATCCTTCAAACTTTATAAAGAGTAGAAATCCCTGCTCAGTTGTATTATGTGTGCATTGAAAATATTCGAATTTATTGTGTTCATACATATCAGAAAAGTGTATTGAAATACACTATTCGCACTGAGTCTTAATTTTCTCTTTCCGATACTTTTTCATTCATAAATCTCAATTTTCCAAAAAGGAATGAAAAATTACAAAGCTTCTCCTCACATAGCTATGAATAGTAGGTACTATTCAAATGCAAGAGTTGATTGTGAAGGCATTTGAAAATTATTTAAAAAAGTATTAAAGCTGTACATTTAAAAGGCATTGTTAGTGTGAGATAAGCAATCCTTATCATTCAAAGCCCCACAGAAGAGGGGAAAAGTGTATCTTGCAACATTTTAGTCAATCAACAAGTGCCCAGCTATCTGAAAGATATTTTTACTTTAAGATTCTAAGAAATAAACTGTATTTTCTTGTTCTTTTTCAACATTTATATTTAAGTGAAAATCAATTAAAACTGAAATTTTATGGTAGGTTTCAATGAAAATTTAGTTTAAATATTATACAGAGGCAAGCAAAAATTAACATTTCTTTTATTGAAATTTGAGAATCGGAGATATATATATCCATGATAATGTTTTTAATTTAAAAATGTGGTATAACTTTTCACATTTCAAAAAGCATACTTGGATGCTTTAATTTAAAATCATATAAACAAAACAATTCCAAATATTCTTCCCAAACTTTTTCAGTATATTATTAACTTTACTCCATAGTTTACAATTCTTTATTTAAATCAATATTCAATCAAACATATGAGCTTTTAGTGTAAGTGTTAAATATTTCCAACTCCTGTTATGCAAAAATAAAAATAAAAAAATCATAACTTACTTCAACTTTAGCGATAAAATATATTAACAGCAATTTTTAAACACGCTATTATTTCTCTGAACACAAAAATGTTTCATTGCTTCCACAATCTAGCTACTAAATTAATACTCTCAGACACTGGCACTAACCAAATACAGAATGCTTCTTACAAAGGGAAAATTAATATAAGATAATCATTTTAAAGTCACAGGCTGCTTTTACTCGCAAGATTAAGCAGTAATGTCTGTCTAATCTGACCTGAAAAAAGTCTTTTGGTTACACAGTGACTATTTAAAATGAAAATAAATTCATCGAAAGACAAAGACGAAATTTTAAATGATATAATTCCAGTTGAGATGTTTTTAAAACAAAATCATATGCTTACAATATTGGTCAGAAGCTTTAAACAAATGTCGGCTAATGTATATAAAATATATTAGCAGTTTTAAATCAGATATGGAAAATATTTTTTCCCTTTGTTTTATTTCCACAGCTACGCTAGAAAATCTTAGTTTGGCCTGAATCTAGTTTTAGATACAAAAGTACAATTTCGACAAGGAAAATTGAAAATGCAAATAGATCTCGACAAACGGAAGGAGAAAAGACAGTATGTGCCGAGAAATTCATTACTTTCGCATTCCTTTCTCATTTTGCTTAAGCTTAGGAGAGCATATATAACTGCAAAATCGAATACTCGGGAAAGCTGAAAGAGATATTCGACACTAGAACACGAAAAAAGTTCCATTTCAGAGTAAAACAATTGTGTCAGCAACACTTCAGATAGAATTTGAATAAATGAATTGTTAAGCTAGTAATTCTGTTTCGATAACAAAAAGTATTGCAATAGTTTAAGTTAAAGCAATTTTGAAAAGTTTTTTTAATAGTAAAACATTGCCTCATTGTATTACTTCTTACACAATTTTTTTGCGTCCTTAAAGTTTTTCCATTGGAAAATTAATTTTGGAGAGCATTCTTAAAGTACATTTAAAATATCCTAGACAAAGTTAAATTTACAACCTAAAATATAATTTTAGAAAACATTATCTGACACTGTAAGAAACATAACATAAAATTTAACCCTTTGAACGGCAAAAATATTTCAGCTGAATGCTTTGAAAACGGCCTCTGTAGCTAAATGGCGAACGCAAATGATTCGGAGCCGGTTTTCGGGTAATAAACAGAGAGCAACTTTCTACGCCGGAGCCGGTTTAAGAGAAATAATCGGAGAACGACTTTCTGCGACGGAGCCGGTTTTAGAACAGTCATCAGACAGCGACTTTCTACGTTCCAGCCGGTTGATGGGTTAAATATTTCTGCTTAACTTTCTAATTATTTACGATGAGCAATTCAGAGGAACTAGATAAAATATTTCTTTCATTATTTTTCTATCTGTGACAAGGACATATTTCATATATTTTTCCCATTTACAAATATAAAGTTTTAAACTTTGTAACACTAGACATTTCATTAGCTTTTCAGAAAGATAACAAAATAAATTTTTTATCTTAGATAAAATGAATCTGAATGTTTCAACGGTTAAGCTGAAAAATAATGAGATTGTTTACTTTAGTTATAGATCAAAACTTTTTAAAGTTTTAAAAGGATGTATATTTATTTCTATACATATTTTCATATCATTGCTATCAATCTTCTTTTGTTCTCGAAAGCTAGTCATGATTATCTTTTATAAATTTATATTTGTTGTCAATAAAATTTTCGGAAATCACATCTGCACAAAAACGATGAAAAATACGAAAAGGAGTAAAACCAGCGGGAGTGGTCTTCCTTAAACTTTCTCGTATATTTTCTAAGTGGAAATTCGTCAAAATTTCGAGTTCGAATTTTTTTGACGATTACAATACTTTCTCTTTGTATACGAGAAAGTGAACCAAACAAACAAACCCGAAATCAAATATCTGTTGCCACGTTTCAAGAAAATATTACTTTGAAGCAGGTGGGATAAAATAGACAATGCAATGAATACTAAAGCGAAAATTCTGCTTTGGAATTGAATTCCCAAGAAAACAATTTATACTACCACAACCGTAACAATTGCAAAAGCGCGTGAATAAAAGATTTGCTGAAATAATGAGATCGGTTTGAATTTTATTTAGAACAATAAAAAAATTGTTACAATTCATGTTTGAAAACATTATTTATTGTTGTAAATAAAATTTACAACAATAACAGATTGCTACCAGTACGCATGCGCATGAGAATCGGATTAAAATTAATTGAATATACAATTTGAACGGCTCTTTTTGACGGATTTGGCCCAAACTTTTATACGGACTTACATTCATGACGATAAAACTGTGTACCAAATTTTATCCATCTAGGTATTCAAGTTTTTGAGTTATAGTGTTCACATGACCGCGAACATAAAGACAGACAGACTTTCCGTTGATGGATTTTGTCTAAAATTTGATAAAAACCTACAAATTATGTTTAAAGACCACATACCAAAAAAAGAAGTACAGGATTGATATTTTTAATATCGTTTTCTGGCAATTCTTAATAGTGCATTTCATCCCTTAATCGTAAATAAGATTCGTTCAGGAGGTTACAGATGGAAGAAAACATGGAGCTAGTTTTTCAGCTAAATTATTAGTGTTGAAAAATCTGTCTCTTATGAAGAAAGTACATCAAATCTAAATGCAAACGCATTTCATTGTGAAAGATAATAAACTTATCTTTCATTCTATTGTTTTAATGTCAGTTATACTTTTTATTTCATTTGTAAAATATATATATTTCTGATGTGGACTAACTTCTCATTGAAAGGAGTGTTTCTTTGCACCATGGAAATTTGCGGCAAAAAGTAACCCCAGTTGGTATTTTTGAATTTATCTGTCATTGCCTCTAGTTTTCTTTAAAATGGAGGAAGAGATATTTATAGAGGACGTGATATTTATGAATTTATATTCCATTAATTAGGTGGTTTACCGTAATCCGAGTTTACTTGGCATCACTATGAAATTTTTGTCTTAAAATGAAATAGAGACCAACTGTTTAAAAGTATAGGATTGATATTTTTAATATCGTTTTCTAGCAATACTTAATAGTGCATTTCATCCCTTAATCGTAAGTAAGATTCATTCAGGAGGTTACATATGGAAGCAAACATTGAGCTAGTGTTTCAGCGAAAATTTTAATGTTGAAAAATCGATCTCTGGTGAAGAAAGTACATCATATCTAAAGGCAAACGCACTTCATTGTGAAAGATAATAAACCTATCTTTCATTCTATTGTTTTGAATGTCAGTTATACTTTTTATTTCAGTTTTAATATATACTAGCTGTATGACCCGGCGTTGCACGGGCTAAATTGAATAATACCTGAAGTCACGTGACACATGCCTAATGTGTGTTATAATATTGTTGAAGTGCGTTGTATTAGTGTTTTCACCTCCTGCTTCAGCTGGGTGTAGATGAGAGGTCCTGTGATAAATTTGGCCATGAATTCTGGAGCAATACGCTCCTCTCCCTGTAGACGGTACAATCTGTGCACCCATTGAAGCACTGGTGCGACCTTATGTTATTTTTGAAATGCACTGATAATTCATCGGAGCCATCCATCAACCCTTTAATTTCCACTGGATACACTGAAGCCTGCTCAATTATATTTCCATTATGACAACAATGAGTGTAAATTCTTCTGGTATTCTTTTCATCCCGGAAATACAACCCTCCGCATTTCAGACAGAGATTTTCCATTTCTCCACAGTTCTGTTCTTCAGTTCAGAACAGTTCTAGCTGTATAAAAAGTTTGTATCTGATGGTGATTTTGTCCTTCAATAACATTTAGACGGCGTTCTCTTGCATGCTGTAACATGACTGACAATCGGCTATTTCTTTGTTCGTTTGTTCCTTCGGCTCTTCTCTCATGCCCACGTTGTGCCATGTCTGACAATCGACTATTTCTTTGTTCTACTGTGTATTCCGTTCTTCTGTCCTGGCCACGTTGTGCCATAGTTGCCAATCGGCGGCTTCTTTCTTCTTCAGTTTCAACAACTCTCCTTTCACGTTTTCTAATTGCCTCCCGTCTACTGGTAGCATCCCCTGTAATTCCTCTTTTTCTTTTAGGCATCAGAAAAAGCGAAAATTGAACAAAGCAAAAATAGTAACTTCCAATATCAGCTTAAAATAGAAGCTTCCACAAATATTTAAACTTGATCAAATCAATGAATAATGATTAAAATCACTAACATAACTAATCTATATCTTTCGGCACATAACTTTACAGAAACAAAACACCCCTTTTAATTTCGTTAAAATGATTTTGTTGGACGTTATATCACGGGATAAAAAAAGAATTTATACACTTTCAACAATACAATTTTTTATTTCTGTCAGCGTCACTTTTTTATTGTTGTTGTAACAATGTTCCTTAAAGTAAACGACTTCAACAATAAAATGAATTGCGCTGTAATAATGAAAAGTATTGTTATAAAGTATCAGAAACAATGAAAAGTATTGTTGTAAATTAGTTTTTAATTAATATCTTTTTCACTAATTAAAATTTGGATATTTAAATGGCCGAAATGGATTCCTTGGATTATTCCCCATCTTTTGGAACTTTCCGCGCGCTTCTCCGTTCGGCGGTTCGTGAGAAGATAGCTGGACATACATACATGCATACATACGTTTGTTTACCTTCGAATTTTAATAGGATAGATATCTATCCTACGATTATATTGCTAAGAAGGTGTGGTAATAAATAAATGTATTAATAATACATCCGCCAATATCTGTACAAAAGGATTTCTGAAGCGCCATCTGATTTGACCAGATACAATGTAGTATAATTGTTTATCATAATCAAGTTTTTATTAAATTTATTTTTCTCGTATTTCCCCCCCCCCCCAGGTTTTCAATAAATAGATAAAAAATTCCGCATAGTGAGTTTATTATTAAAATATACTGTAAAAAATTAACTAGTGCAAAGAATCCCGACCTATATGGTAACTGTACGATTAAATTTCTAAAAATTATTATCCATAATTAAATTCCTCTATATGACCCAATTTTTCTCCAAAACGTTCCTATAGTAATCACTCAACGAGGGAAAAGACACCAAAAAATTTTTTAGAAATATGCATGCAACTTATCTCGAAATACTGTCTGAAGTCATGAAATTACAGTACACTTTATACCCCGATTACAGTACACTTATGTGGTACATACTTTTCTTTTACCTAATTCACTGGCAAATAGCCTCCTGTTGTGGTCACCCTTTTCTTTTGCATTGTCATGTTCTATTACAGAATTACTTGTTTAAGTATACCTGATCTACCCTTAAAGTCTGTAAACGATATTTTTGTATACTCTGCAAAAATACATATGTTATAGCTGTGCAGTATATCATTCTTTGAAATTGAATTCCTTATTTATCTTATCAAGACTCTATATATTAATATAAAACCTAACTATTTGTTGTGACAGCAGCTATCTATTCTTTTAAACTAAATAACAATCATTAATCTTATCTAAACCATTAATCACTCCTTTAATGTTGTTTACACAGCTATATTGCTCAACAATTTATCTAGAGTCTCGAGAGACATCTGTTTTCTGTTATTTCACTTATTTAAAGCATCGCAGGATAATTAAATATAATATTTAAATCATTCCTTTAATTTAGGGAAACTGTAGTAAGCATAATATTCTGGAAGAGATGAAAGCAAATTTCAGTTACCTTTATCTTAAAGAAGGAAAATTAAATCAAATTGTTTTTTGATTAATTTGTAAAATTATTTACGTTTAATTGTTCCACAGTACAAGAAATTTGTAATCATTTTTGATATTTTTATTGACTGAAATAAAAAATTTTCATAATACAGGAAATAAATCAAAATAAAAGACCTCAGGTCCAGAAAATTTTTCTTTAGATTAAAAATTGCTAAAAATATAGAGAAAAAAGATGGTACAAACTGTGTCTTGTAATTGCTTTTATTAGGTCGAGGTAACTAAAATATTCCCTGTGAGCAAAATTTAATTCGTGAAGAATGTTTCAAATTTTTTGAAAATTCCATGAAATTGAAATTAATTGTGAACGCACAGCACAACTTTGAAAAGATATAATGTCACGTACATGTTGTAAGATTATAATTAATCGTTTTGTATAACAAGGCTAATTAGGAAGATATGCACATTATGTAATATGTTCAAATAAAGAAATAAATGGAAATTAATATTATAATTTACTTTATAGAAGTTCATAATTCCTATCTAAATAGAATGTAGTTGTCTATTTTCCAGACTTTCCAGACATTATTCTAAAAAAATCATTTTGAAATTTCAATATAACTTCAAATATATATATATATCCAAATATAACTAGTATATAATCATATAGAAATAAAGTAAACAAAAATTAAATCCTATACCAAAAAGTCATTATTTGAACAATACATCAATTTTAAATAAAATCTAATAAATTGAAATTACTAAAGCTACCATAAACAAAAATCAAGTTTAAACATTATATGCCAACAAGTGAAAGAACACTGTTTTTATTAAAAATAATGAAATAGGCAATCCAAGTAAATGGAGTTTTCAACAATTAATATAGCAGCTTGGCTGTGGACAAGCTTTAGCCAGGTTAAATTAATTTTGCTGTACAAACCATCCTTGTTACTATTGTTGTTGAAAAAACAAACAGGGTAATTTACCCTAAAGTGAAAGAATTTAGAAAGAAAAGTCTTATACTAACCCTAACTATAAAGCATGACTATATAGAAATGACTAAAATTCAGGATAAAATATGTAAATATCATTATATTGCATTAAGATATTGCACTAAAGACAGTAAATATATAATTCAATAAAATACCCATACTTTACATTAAACATAAACTAATCTGTGTCTCCTCTTAAACTTACCAGAATTCATCTCTTTCAATATAACCCGCCATGCATATTGACATCACATGTTGCCACAACCAAAAATCTTACCATGAATCAGCATAATTGAATAAATAATATAATAAATTTTTGATATCACGAATTAGTAAGATACCTATATTAAAAATTGTAATACATTTAGTTATCTAGAAAATATTAGAAAATAGTTAAAAATGTCTATTAAAAAGGAAATTTTCACTTGAAAGATCCTGGCTCCATCTATGTAATAAATCTGAAACAAATAACTCAATAGCCAAATTTGAATAAAGCTACACATTAAGAGTAGAATAAGTAATATATATAAATATATAAATATATATATATATAGAGAGAGAAACAAAATATTTTAGAAAGACTAAACATTTAAATATTACACAAATACAAGGAAAATTATGCTAAAAGGAGAAGGCTATGTCTGCATTCGCCCAAAAGATTCGTCAACAAAAAAGCATTATATCAAAACATACAAGAAACAAAAAATCAAGAACATACAAGAAACAAAAAATCAAAAACATACAAGAAACAAAAGAATCTAAAACATACAAGAAAAAATCTAAAACATACAAGAAACAAAGGACAAAGAAAGAAAGACAAAAATTTAATAACTTGAAAAATATCATGGCAAGCGGCTCGTCAGGGAGGGAAGCCCTCCTATTATGTTAACAAGTTCTTTTTCTGCTAACGACATAGGAAAAAAAGTAAAAAATTGTCATTATGCCCTCAAAAAGCTCAAACAATTAAAAATGGAAAAATTCTGGAATAAAAGACAAATACAATGAAGATGATTTAAAAAATCGAAAGCTAACCGCAACTGAAAATATTAACTGAGTCTCGAGACGCTAACCGCTGGCTACACAAGTATTGCGTCAGCACTTTTGAACGTGCATGCATTGAAATTCCACGTTTCTCATGCTGTCCTGTGTTTTGGGTGAGTGTCGAGAATTTTTCTTCGTTTTTGTTTTAAATGGGTGATTTCCTTTAAATATTTGTTTTTCTGAAACTGTTCTTGTTGTTTTTTTCTTTCCGTAGACGTGATTTATTTTTATTTTTTTATATTTTTCCGTGTTTCAGGGAAGCAATCTTTTTTCAGCTTTCAGATTAAGTTTGCGTATAAAAAAGAAAAATATTTTTCCACGCTCATACGGTATTTCAATGTTGGAAAAGCATCATGTACGTAATAAGAAGCAAAGCATAATAGAAAAACAATAAAATAAAATAATTTACTCTTTCATTTTACGATTTATACTCTCTCTCTCTCTCTCTATATATATATATATATATATATATATTCTCTATTGAGTTACCTTAAAAGATAATTAGAGCACTTTTGATCAAAGAGCATTACTGTTGCTACGAAGATGTTTAATGTTGCTGCATTACTTTTGAAAGAGAAAGTGAATCCTTTATAATATATATGCTTCGAAATTATTTAAACATTTTTGGGAAGATACGCATTTATTGCTATCACAAGCATAAATGAAAAAGTTCAGGTGTCGTACTGATACTTCAGCTTTTGCAAAAATGTCAGGTCTCGCAATCACTTCTGCATTGTTCAAAATTAAGTTGTCCGTTACACAATAGCCCTCGTATTGTTTCAAAAACTGTTAGCAAATCTGAAATAACTTGCACAATATATTTAATTTTGTATAAATATTGCAGGTAGCTTATTAACTTTGAAAAAAGGAACATAATTTCATCTTCCTGTTTGGCTTGCCGATAGGAATTTCCATCACTCATGTCATGGTTTGCTATTTAAAAATTATTATTTCCTTAACGTCAACTAGTTTCGTACTTAGTAGTAGTTGAAAACGATAAATACTTTCAGACAATAGATTGTTGTAATTTCTCTCATTTTAAATATGTCTCATCTAGTTTAATTATTCAGTGTTGTAACAAAAATTCCTTATTACATAAATCTTAAAAATCCCTTTCTGCAAGCTGGAAGGCAAAGGTAGATTCCTTTACATTAATGTTACAAAAGCAATGAAATATTACATGTTGATCAATAAAGACATAACCAATGGCTTTATTGTTTCCACACAATGCAGTATTTACGTCGCAAATCTGTTTCCATGACATTTAGGGCCGTATTCACCAAACTTGATTGATCCAGAATTAAATCGCGAATCAGCAAATCCGAGAATCAATGCTAACACTGGATCAAAGTCCTTCGGTATTCTCCATCTACGGATTACGTGATTCATGGCTTAACTGGAAGAAAAATGTAAACCACGTTTCGATTTTACAATGAACGAACTTCGCTGAAGTTTTTCGTTCCGCTTCAATCAATGGATGACAGAGACATATTATAAACATTATCTCGTGTGTTTTGATCAACTAACGCCTTATTTTGATTCTGTCGTTTTATTACTGTTGGTGCAATAAATATGGATCTTAAAAGGGATAATTTTACAGAAATCAAGGCAGAGGCTTTTCTCTCCTCTCCTTAGATAAATTCAAATCGGTAATTGAAAATAAAAAAAAACAGATGTAACAACTAATAAAGACCAGGCAAGCTCCTGGTCGGAATTAACTGCCGTATTCAACAGTTTTACCGGAGTTGCAAAAAGAAATGCGAAGCAATTGATTAAGTACTATAAAAATCTGAAAAGGAAGGGCAATAAAAATCAATCCAATAGGAGATTTCAGATTTTCAAGACTGGATTCGCCTGTATCTTTATTTAAACGATAACGCGATAGAAAGTTTACAATGTTCATATAGTCCAAATCATTTGCTCTATCTGGATACACAGAGCTTTTCCTTCTTTCGATTATTTCTAAACTTTCAACATCGTCTAAATACGACAATCAATCGTCTGCCATGTTTGTTTTGATAGAAGGTAGAAGAGAAATGCGCATGCGTAAAACGAAAACCCGCGAATTATCACTGCTAATCCTCCGATTTCTGAGGATCAAAAACAGGGTGTTAAAATAGCCGGTGACCTCGGGATGGATTTTCGTTGGAGAATATGGATTTTCATATGATCAAGGGATTAACACTGATTCGAGGTTTAATCCTAGTGTTAAAGTGTTGGTGAATAAGAGCCTTAAGGTTTTACTATATCAAGGTTTCATCATTCTTCTCAAAAGGTTATGCTAGATTGGTCAGTACATTGCTCCAATTTTTTTATATCCCAACACATTATCATTCAACAGGTAGGAGTCATAAAGAAATAAACATCCCAGCAGTGCAAATTTCCCCTAGATACTATTAAGGCAGCCTCACAGAAACAGCAGCAAGAAATTGACACTTGACACGAATGAAGAAAGACTCTAGATTAAAAAATTAATTTACTTAATCTAGGTTACCATATAATTGTGCGAACATTACTTTTTCATATGCTAAAATCACATAACATTAAACGTTTAAACACTACTTGAATGGGCTCATTTAGAGAACTCCCTGCTTACAGAGATAATAGACATTAAATTCTTAACACATAAGAAAATAAAATTTATTAAACATTGCGAGTGGCAAATTAAATACGTGTGTTTAAAGTATAGGATATAAATGTAGCCATTTTAACAGTGAATTTAAATCTCCATTCACAGTTAAAAACAAATAGTCAGGCAGAAAACCCCAAAACAATTTTAACCCTCGAGGAAGCGCATCGGGTCTAAGAGGTCCGATGTCTGCAAGATTTTATTACAGAAAATTAACTCCTCAACGGAAAAGCTCCAGATTCACTGTATCTGCATTAAAGGTCATTTACTTGCTGACCACAGGTGTTTCAAGAATTTCCACTCATTTGTTATCGCAGGAAACAGAAGGTAGGGACTTCGAATCCCGATACGCGCTCGTCTTTTTGTGTAATATTATTAAATAGAACAGATAGATCGCGACAATTTATCGCTATTCGAACTACAAATATAAGATGTAAGGATAAGAATGGCTTTTAGCTGAAAACCAACTAATTAAGAATCGATTAACAAAGAAAATAAAGAAATTATCGCTTTTGAATTAGTTAGAGATCATATGTCTAATTCTGAAAAGAAATAAGACAATGAAAGGAATATTTGTGAGGCTACCGATTATTTAGAAGGCTGCAATGGTGTAGTAAACGATAAGATAGGTGGAATTAACAAAATGGTGTAAGATAGAACCTCGCAAAAATATGAGAACTTTTAAACTCTACATCGTCATACAACTATTCGAAAACTTTGGCGAAGCAAAAGTTGTATAATCGGTTCAAAACTCTTGGAAATGCTTATCGATGAGACAGATGATGCATTAGTATTTATTTCCAGGAGAATTCGGGTAATTTTAGACGGGAAAGCCAGAATTTTGATAAATACCTTGGAAATACCAGCATTCATCAATTTAATGCGCTCCCTAGAGGAGATTCATTTGAAATTTATTTTATTAATATTTTATATTCTGTACAATAGTGCAACAAATGTTTCCTATTAAAGTAACTGTAATTTTCTGCGAGTTTTGTTGAAAGAAAAGGACCCCGGACCTGCAAGGCCCGATGCGTGTCCTCGAGTAAGTGTAAGGAACCGGCGTCCTCGCAGGTGAAAGTTAATGATATATTTTTCAATATCAATAAGGAAAAAGGGAACTTTTATTTAAATATCTATATTTTTGGGCTATTTTATATTAAGTTTATTAAACAAATCTCGGTGCCGCCATGCTTAATTAAATATCAAATTAAAGTAATCTGTCACAAATTAACTATTAAAATTAACTGTTTGATTAATTGAAATGAACTATTAAATTAATTAAAATTGACTATTTAATTAATTAAAATTAAATATCTAATTAAATGTGACGAAATCTTCACTAAAACCTTCTTTATGGCTCATCGTATTTGTCAGCAATAGTTTGGATTTATCTTAATATAAATAAAAGTCATTGTGGCTATATATGTATGTTCCACATCTCATCCTAAACCATGGGATTGACTTCAACAAAACTTTGCACACTTTTTATTTAAGACAAGAGAAATGTCACTCTCTCAACTTTTAAACGCCAAAAAATTAAATTTTCAATTAATTAAAAATTAAACAAAGCTCTCTTCCGCGATATCTTTGGAAAATATTATCTCGCGAAACTACTTTTACACCATATTAAATTTCAAAAAATCCTTTTTTCAGTGACAAAATTTCATTTCCATACAATTGGTTTCTCTCATTTTAATAACTTTTCAAAATTAATTTTATACTCAATTCTTAATTATAATTTTTTTGTTGCTGAAGAAAAAGAATGATAAAAGGGACTGTTACCAGAATACATTAGCAGAATTCTGAAAGAATGCGAGAAGAAAATTTTAAAAATAGACGATTAATAAATTTATATCTGGACCAACTATTGATTAGATTTATTTTTATGATTTTAATTATTGAAAAAATAATTATTTAATTTAATTGTTTGAAAATGTTTATAAAAACTTTTGTTATACTTCATTATTTCTTAACAGAATTTGAAGTGCCTAGGTAACAAATAATTACTAATTTACAGAGAAAATTAGCTATCGGCTGTTTTTAAAAATCGTCCGTTTAAATTGATACTCCCAATATAATTGAAAAACGTTTCAGATCAGAAAAGGTTTTTGTATATTATAATTGTTATATAATAGAATTTTTTACAATAAAAATATTATACATGAAACCTTTTTTATCCGAAGCAACATCGGGTATATCAGTCAGTATGCTGTTTAAAAAGTGGAAGCGAATGCGAGTGATGGGAGCATTTCAACAAGACGTCACAGTTTAAAACGTACTGTAATGCAACGTAAACGGGAAGGAGGCGGGTTGAAAATTACTTTTGATCTCATAATTTCTGATCAATTGCAGTTATCAAGAAGCTCGTATCATAAAAACTGTTCCTTGCGATAGAATGATAATTCGCATATTTGGAATTTTCTTTCTATCTTCAATCTTAAGGTGGCTATGCTAAAAAGATAAGTTGGGGGAAGGAAGTGGAATTGAAAATCATTTTTCAGTTCATATCTTCTAAACAACTGCAGCTGTTAAAAAGCTTTCAATATAAAAGTTGTTCGTTATGATAAGACGATAATTAGCCAATGTGAAATTTTCTTTCTATCTTTAATCGTAATGGAGTTATAAGGAAATTATAATTTGGGGGGGAATTGAAGATGGCTTTTCTGCTCATAATTGCAGCTATCAAAACACTTTCAGTACAAAATTTATTCCTTATGAAAAGGCAATAATTCGCCTAATTTGAATTTACTTTCTATTTTCCATTTTAAAGGAATTATTGGGAAATGAAAATTTCACCCCCACCATTTCCTCCCCCTTTGAGCTCGATAACCCATCTACGAACTCGGCCCGAAATTTGTACGATCATTATAATTTATCCCACACTGGTTGAAATCAAATCAAAATTACTCCAGTTATCATGTTTACAAGATAACATGGGCAAAGCATATATATATGTATAATAATAGTTATAATTCTTAAAATTTAGCAAAATTAATTATTTAAATTTTAATTAAAATAATTAATAAATAATAAATTAATAATTAATAATTAATTAATAATAAATAATTTATATATATATAAACACCTTTGTACGAAGGATGGTTTGGGGTTCTAGGGGTCATGATCGGTGAAGATTTACAGAAATTTTCCGGAATTCGTCTCATGAGAACCATTGCAATAGATTTCTATAAGGTATCTACCTGAAAAAGCTACAGTAATTCTCTGACCGAATTTTTTAAAGGTATGCACTCAATCTTTACTTAAAAGTATAATGCAGTGAATTCTATGAATTCTATAAATAACGAAACAGTCCTTTTAAGCTTTTTATTAGATCTAAATTTTTATATGACATGATTTTCTACTAAGCGATCGAGTTCTTTTCACTCAAACAAAGCAATTTATTCTGTTACTTTAATATCAGGGAAACTACTTACATGCCACTTTTTTCCCACTTCAGACACGAAAATTGCTTCTGGAAGAATGACCTTATCAGTTTACCCGCATCTGGAAATAGAATCGACTTGGGTGCAAGAAATGTCTTTGATAAGAAGTGTCAATCCAATAGGCAGTGTTAACAAGAATGATAAGATTTCATTCCTTCATCAGTATACCACTTCGTAAAGAAGTTTGCCAAGTTCACTTCGTAGTACATAATAACTAGAAAACCACCGAAATTAAATCATTAGTATGAAAAGAAAAAAATATGAAATTAAAAAAATATGATGTTTGATTGCTAATTAATGTTCATTAATTTTAAAACACGAAGACATCAAACACCAGCAGAAATAATACAGTAACAAACTGCAGCATTATGTTACAAGTATTGAAAGATAAACAAGTATTGCGTTTATTCTTTTATTTGATTTAACATTATCAAGGCAGACAAATTTTCTAAAATAACTTATGGAATATGGAGGAAATGTGCGGTATCAATCCATCTGAAAAGATAGAGCTTTTATTCACATCATATAAATCTTGGATTGCAACAATGTGTTTATACAAAAAAAAATCCCTTTGAACATTTCAAACGAGAATTCGATAGGCCTTGAAAATTTCTTTCAAAATATATCTTGAAATATATTAAGAAAATGGTTACGATTTGTGTGCATCGCTCTAAAAGCCTGGTAAATCTCATGCAAATTAATTCATTTAGAAAGTAGGAAGAAGCTAAGGAATCTGACATTTCCCTAATTAAGATCTGTAAAAATGGTCTTATCTTGAAAGTAAACTTTTCTGCTTTCGAGAGTTTAATCTTTCATACTGTTGATTCTCCTTGTTATTGTGAAGAGATTCACAATGGAAGGTCTGTGATCGTGAAGCGAAATTTGAAAAGTAAAAGGTCATTCAAATACGCTATTTGAGTTAGATTAAAATTTTCTAACTAATTAATTAAAGAAGCGTGCATCTTAGCATTCTCATACTGAAAGCTAAGACATTTACGACTGATGATGGTTAACTGCTTTGGTGGAACATGTCAATCAAGTTAAAGATAAAGCTAAGGGAAGAGAAAATACTTCCCAGAAGTTTATTTTCTCAGTATTCAATCTTAAGTCTCCTTTGCGTGTAATTTTTCAGTCTTGTTTTATAGAATAGGCATCTACAGTTATTACATATAGCAAAGTTATCATAGCAAAGTCAAATGTTCCAATTTATTGCAAAATAACAGCCAATATTTATCTCGCATTCCAAGCTGCACTAAAGTCGGTCAGTTACTGCAGATATAGACAGATTTATGATATCTTCTTGTAGTTTATCCGCAGTGCCTTAGTATTGAATCTATTCATCAGATTTTAGGTAGAATAAAATTTTGATGTTTGTTCGGTCAACTGAAAACGTTTCTAATAAATATTGGAGCATTTGATGTGAACAATTAAGTATTATTCAAAACCTTTTCGGACGTTTAAAATATATTTGACTTTACTTTCGAAAAGATCCAAATTATACCATGAGCAATTTCTGTTGCATCCTCTCCACCCACCTATCGCATATTTAGAAAGTTATGTGACTTACGTTAAACAAATTTATAAACAGTGTTTATGTGTTTTATAATTCTGCTATTTTAAGCCATTAAAACCATGCATTATTGTAATGAACGTAGCGTTTTCACATTTCGTAATATTCCATATTTTGGTCACCAAACTGTTTGAATAATAACCATAAATCTAGTCAACAAAAGTTCCACTTGTAAGTTTTATCAGCAAAATACAAAGCAAAATTTTCAAAGAGAAAACTATGTTTTCTTACAAAAATAGTAATCTATAATAAGAAGATACATTTTCAGATATATTTTATTTACTTGCTATTGCTATGACAATATTATCCTGGTATGCACGTAAATTCTCTTGCTCTCTTTTTACATCTAGTAGTATTATTGTTTTTATGTAGAGTAATTAACTAAAATCATATTTTGCTTCCACGGCCGATTTTACAATCGATTTTTTTATGATAATGAAAAAGACTTGATTTTGCTGCCTCGGGCGATTTTTCATTCGAATTTTTATGATAATGAAAAAGAATTAATTTTGCTTCCTTTGACGATTTTTCATTCGATTTTTTATGATAATGAAAATGAATTAATTTTGCTTCCAAATGTCTTAAAAATACAAGTGAGGAAATTGTGCTTCCAAAACCAGCTTTTGGAACTATTTCCAAATCATAGTCAAAATGAATTTTAATGGTCTCTGTCTTTTGTTTGTAAAGTATTTCGTTAATGGAAGGCTGATAAAATTTGAAACATACACAACCTAATAAATCATCGATATCTGTGAGATTAATTTAACTTCCTTGAGTTTCATCTTATTATAGTATATTATAAGAATAAAATGTAAAATTTATTTTTATTTAATTATATCCAATGTTTATTTTAGTCGAAAATGCTGATAAATAAAAATTTCTTCAAGTAAAACATGGTTATATAAACCGAATTTCATGGAATTTTTTGAAAAATAGATTCATTATCCTATTTATTTCATAAAATAACAATATATACTGAAAATAATATTTCATACAGTCACAAAACTAGGATTAAATAAATTTTCTAAACAATAGGAAAAAGGAACACTAAACTTCTAAAATTCCCTCCATAATCATACAAGGAAAATGTTATTCAAAGATAACGGACGAGCCTTCATATTTGATTCGCACTTCATTAAATTTCTACAACACTACTTTCTTAATTTTTTTTTAAAAAAATTCTTAATTGTTTTCATGCAAAGTAAAATTGATGTGGCCCTGTATTTTATCTTGTGTATAGATATGCGATTTTACTTCTTTTTTAGATTTTTTTTCTCTTACTCGTTAAAAAAGAACAGAAGAATCTGCTAGTTTCAGAAGTGAGATTTAGGTGAAAAACAAGAAATGTGTAAAAAAATTAGCTTTATTTTCTTAAAAATAAAATTTTTCGATGGAAACTAATATAATATATAATTAATATATATACTATCTAATATAAACTAATATAATAACACTTACAAACCGTATTCGTGTTCCTCGGCGCCCAGATTGTAAAATCAGCTCGTAAATCACCTAAGGCACAAATTAGTCCAAACGAAGACTTGAACATAATTCAAAATGTCTACCTCTGGCCTGCTACTCATTTCGAATTAAATCAAAGGGAAGATGTAAATTGTGAATCCAATGATTTCCCCTAATTTAGATTGATTAATTTTCAGTTAATATATTTATCTTGGTTCTCGGTTGTTTGCTATATAATGGGAAATTCTGACGTATTTTAACGATGAATTATGCTTAAAAAGCAATAAAACAATAAATTGCCATCTTATAAGAACCTATGCATTAAACAATGCACATTATATCATATTTTGTTTTGGGTTCAAGGAAAACATTTTTGTTTGAAAATTAACTTTCAGTTTGAACAAGAATTGTGGGCACAAATTCCAACGGTATTAAAATGAAATATCTTTTCCGTGATCATTTTTAAATCTAGATAAAGTGTGTATGTATGAATAGCACAAATTTGACTGGAATGATACTGGCAATTAACTGTTTCACTCTGTGAAATGGAAAAAAATTACATTTTTCCATATCTTCGTTAATAATAAATTCTTCCTCTTTCCTCAATTATAAAAACACAGTTCTGAAAATTATAAAATCTTTCATAAGAATGTTTTAGCCTACCCCAATACGGCTGTCATTGGCGTTTACATTTCACAACAAAGGTTTCTGTCGACCACGACGATGTCAGTTAACAGCTGAATAAACAGATAATAATAGAACAGACTGTTGGTTTGTTTCGGTAAAGAAGGGGTTATAGAAAAGAAAAAGCTCTAAAAATGCACAAAAATTTAACATGCAGATTTCTTTAATGACTAAATTTACAGGAATCATCCTCTGTCATAGCTAACATAATAACTTTTCTGCTTTTTTTCAAAGTACTAAGCTGCATTTTAGACAAACAGATGCATCCGTTCTGGCTAAATGGTAAGCATGGTCTTCCTACATTCTTCTTCCAGAATTCTTTTAAAGAAAGACTGCGCATCCTTTTCGGGACCTTTGATTCCTTTCCAAATAAAAGACTGCGTGGTTTTTCTTGAAAGCAAAGAAAAGTCAGAAATCGAATGGAGAGAGGTCTAGGTTGTAGAAAACCAACTCCGTTCGAATCACTAATTAATCTCCAAGGAACAAATAAAGTTAAATAATTATCATTTTGAATTTTGCACGGATGGAAAAGCAACTTTCGAACATCTGGGATATATTTCCAAATAAATTTATCGTATCCTTGAGACATGAAACACTCAAAGTTTGTATGTCTTGTAAATAATAAAATAGAAAATTTAAGTAATTTAAATTATTTAAAAGTTTTATAATATTACATAGTGGAAGATTAGACTTGTAACCGAAATCATATTATATTCAGAAACATCAATGTATAACAACGTTGATTTAACAGGCTAATTAATCTATGAACATAACTTTAGAAGAAGAAATAAATGTTGATGGAGACTTCAATATATCTCAAACTTCAAGAAAAAAATACAGTGCCAAAACTTAGCAAAGAACTAATATAATATCAAAGGTCAACAATCAAATAAAATGTTTTTTTCGGAAAAGCAACCCTTTAGAATTTACGGTACTCAGACTCTAGAAAAGGAAGCTAGTCCTATTAGAGTCCTAATAGTAAGTCGAAAAAAGATCTCTTAAAAAATTGGATCTTTTTCCTTTCGTGTTGAATTCCGAATGCGATGCTAGGGCATGTGTCGAAGTACTCTTCTTTACACCCTGAGTTTCTGTCCTGATAATAGAATTAATCTTTCAAGAGTTTGTGGATTTGATTTTTTAAACAACATTGAATCTAGGAACCAGACTCTTTACATAGTAAACTCTGCATTTAGAATAATATGAATTAAATTTT
>BGPR01025523.1:0-13387 GCA_013235015.1 Araneus ventricosus
ATCATATTCTATGATATCCCCATGTTTTTTCTTCTTTTTTTCCCCCCGAATTTGGATCCGCAACAAGCATTTTAGGATGAAACGGGATCGTAAAAAAATTTTCCATTTGAAAAGTGGTAGCGAGAACAAAAATAGTTTAAGATAAGACAAAGTTAATAAAGTAGAGAATTTTTTTGCTAAAATTTATTATATAATAATAAATTTTAATACAATATCATATAATAATAAATTATATAATAATAATATAATTTAATAATTATTAAATAATAATAAATTTTGTCACATTTTAAATTAATCAATTTTTCAGTCTGAAATTATTTTAAGAACACGCTTCTTGATTGTCAGATACTCTTGGACTTAATATGAAGAGAAAAAAACTGCGGCCTTGGCCATGGTAGATCTGTAAGATTACAATTGAGGTTTCAGTTTTGAGATGAGTGATTAAAGTCGAAACTTCTAAACCCTTCCCTAAATCTGATTTATTGCCACGCATGAAAAATAATATGTTAACATCAAGTTGAACTCATGAATCTACATTTTAAAAGCTGAAAAGCTTCATTCGTCAAACTCTTTTTAATATTAATAATAATAAAAAAAAGCCAAAAAACTTTTTTCATTGCTTTTAGACTCTAAATCTCAACTATCACATTTTTAAAAATTTAAATCATGACATAAAAAAACTACATCCAATAAAAATTATTCTTAATTAAATCGGCTGTTTTAATACTTAATTACTGAGCCCAAATTTCTAGCCTAATAAAGATTACATTTAAATTTAGCTGGAAATGAATGAAATTTAAAATATAATTCATCTTCACTTCTTTTCTTTTTTAAAAAAATTTCATGCCCATATTTTAGTTAATTTTATGCTCTTGAATTGCTTATGCTCAATTTTTGAACGAAAAGTGTCAAATTCTTATCTTAAAGTCTATCTTAACGGGAATATTTTGAGTGATTACCAAGTCGAGATTCGCATGAATTGTGCTTTAGTCTCGTTGCCTTAACTGCCGAGAAATGCTCAAAGGCATAATTCAACACTGTTCAAGTTGACGTTCAGTATTTCTTTCAACAACTCGGAATCTCTCTCTCATAAATAGTTTTCAGAATTCGTTGTGAATTTGTGATATTTTTCAAAAGAAAAAAATCTTTTGAAATTATTTTCAAATGGTTATAAATAGGCTCAATTATCAGGTCATTTATTTAAAAAACAATAGCTACAGACTTTCCGCATTTTCTGGTCTCTAAATTTTCCATAAGATTTTTGCTACTCATAGATATTTCTATAACAGAAAAGCTACATTTTCAATTAAGTTAAAAAGATCTTTAAATAACGATATTTATTATTCTGCAAATGATAAGCACATTTTTAATCAAGTTACATCGAAAAATTATAGTTGCACGCCAGGACATTTTTTCTCCTGAGAGAAAATAATAAACTAATTTCTCCAAACATACATCTTTAGAATTCTGTCAATTCTGGAGGAAAAGCGTGGGAACAACTTCACAGTCGTCGGGAGGTCTAGCAATGAGAAGATAATTGTGAATCGAGAGGAGGTGTTAATAGGTTGTATTATTAAGATAACGCGTGAGCTGTATCTGTGAGAAATTGTGTTAACAACGCCCAGGATAAATAAAAAGATTTTCTCTTTCTGCCTTGAGATGTGATAATCAATTTACATGCAAATTTAAATTACTTATATTAAGATTTTGAGAAAAAATTTAAGTTTTGTTCCTAAAAATACTTATATTACGATTTCAACGATTGTTGCTCCATGCATGTCGCACCACTTACGTCGCATGACGGAATTTATAGATAACTAGTTAATAACCACGCGTTTCTCGGGATCCATATTTTTTCATAAGCCCACTTCCGATTTTTTTTTCTTATAAAATTCTGTTAAATTTAATTATTTTTTCTTATAACTTATTTACTTTTTTTTTTACTTATCTAAACTTTACTGTGAACCACGGCCCCGATCACTAGAAGAACACTTATAGATTTTGACTTGTCAGTCATTATTTTTGAAGCGATGAAATTAAGCATACTTTTAATTACAATTGTAACTAGTTAATTAGTTTTTGGCAATATTTAAGAAGCTTTGAATTCAATAATCTGAAATTTATAAATTAAAATAAATATAATAATTATAAAACAAATAAATAGAATAATAAACGTTTTAAATTACTTTTTCATCAAACAATACTGACGCCGGAAAAATTATGTACAGTCTAATTGTTCATTAAAAATATATATTGTTTCAAAGCTTAAAGTAAATGTATTTTTTCTTCCAAACATCTCACGTTTTTATTCATACCATACTATTATGATGTAATAAAAAGACTATATTTGAAGATTTTATTTCAACTAGAAAGGATTGAAAGGAGATTTACGTTTATTAGGGAATGACCTCGTCATTTTGAACCGTGGACAGATGAAGAGGACGACATCTGAGCTGTAAGCCACCTTTCGAAACTTCCGCACCACACCGATGGGAGGATGTTTGGCCCCCTGCGTATGATTTAGCGTGCAGCAGGCCCACATATACGGCGAATCTTCAATAGAATCGGGTTTCGAGCCTGGAGTCCTCCATTCCCGAAACTGAGGCCTTATTACTAGGCCACTGTGTCCCCAGAAATTTATGAAACATATTCAACATTAAGAAATCGGGATGAAAAATAATAATTTTTTTCTCCTGCTAGTTATTTCACACCAAAAGATATATATTTCCAAATGCTTCTGAATTTTTAAAGGGCTTTGGATAAACGTGTCTTAGTAAAACAATGATTAATTAAAAATAATTGTTGTTAAAATGTTCATATATGCCATATTGAGAAAAATTGTGTTTAAAATTAAGTAAAAAATGCTTTTTTAAAAAATACATTCATACTTGTAATAGCTCCAAGAACATAAAATTAAGCACACTTGCTTAAAAATGAAGACAGGTGAGTTAAAATTTAAAAACTAATTTCTTGTTTTTGAATAAAATGAATGAGTGTTATGAAGTAAAAGTCTCCAATCAGCCTGCGAGTTTTGTTGAATTTCAAAAATAAATTTTTTCCTTCGCCGAAGGCATTTTTTAGATCAATCGTCTAGTAAAAATTAATTGTACGACTCTCTTATCTACATGCACGAGCGAAAGAAGTTTTAGCCTAGTAAAAAACTATCTCGAGATACCATGGCCAGAAAAAAAATTTAGACGGTCTTTGAAATTTATGTTTTTAATTCTTCATTTTCTATTATTGCCCGTCGTTGCGTAAGACAATTCTTACTATATTAAAATTACAAATAATTTATTAATCCAAATAAGTATTCACTATAAGTTTATTAATTAATTAATTAATACTTAATTACTTTTAACTAAATATAAAATTAATTATTTGTTATTTTAAAGTTAAATTAGAGAAAATTTGCTCGTGCCTCTCGTCGGAAAATGCCTGCCAGCGCCCCTGCTTGTGCTAATCCATCACTGTACCAAATTTGGATATTTTATATAAAAAGTATGTATTAAAGTAATGTATTTTTTATTATATATTTGATGACGGAATTTCATACAAAGTATGAAAATAAATATAAGACTGTTTAAGAGTGACAGAATTTAAACGGGAATGTATCTCCCCAGATCTATAACGAAAATTTATAAAATGTGTAAATGGAAAATGTATTCATTATTCACCAATAATTTGTGGTGAATGATACCTGATTGTTGTCATTCATTTACTAATAATGAATGAAAATTTTAACATGCGATAACATGCAGATATCGCAATGATCCAAAATGTATTTTCAGAGCATAAATGGTAGTCAGAATTTGTATTTGACTTTCAGTCTTTATTATGATACATCTCCAAAGAAATATTTATTTGATAGTTAATAAAATGCTCAAAATATTTTTAAAGGAGTTGTTAATATAGTTGCATTCAAAGGAAATAAAAAATTCATAATTAAAAATATATCACAGATTTAAAAGTTAATAAAATAACGGTAAATTTTCTGAAAACTGTCATAAAATATTCTCATCTTTTTAGTTCGTATGATAAAAGAAAAAATATCGGCAAATGTTACTTTTTTCAATCGTGTGTTTCATTGAAATAATTACATCAACCCATTCATCAGTGTATCAAATTGGCAATTAAGAGGAGAGAATGAATGAAAGAATGAGGTCGAAATAAATTTCAAGGCCGCTACAAGTTGCAAGATAACATAATTTTCAGAATATTGATTTAATAAAACTAAAAAAAAAACCTTACATTTATAATGCCTATAAAAATCTGATTTAAAATCGATCATTCTCAGATTAATATACCAATAAGGTTTGCTAAAGTAATCAATTAATTTTTTATACGAGGCTAATGTCCAATCCAATTTCCAACTGTTCTTTTAAGTAAAAAAAATAAATAAAAATAGCCATAGGTCTCAGAAAACGGTCAACCACAAAAAGTCTATCTGTGTGGTCTGCTGAAGTCACACCGGCGGGAATGAAGGAAATAACTCTCCCCCCTGCTCCTATGGGCTGGAACGTTTATTCGTTTTCCTCTTCGAATTACAAAAGCGCCGTAATCATTCAAAAACGCATATCACAACAAGAAGGATGATTCACAGAAAGACCGCGATTGGGGAAAATTGCGATTTGGAGGAACAGGAAACGAGGAAACTGTGAAAGGTGATAAAATAATAGCGAGGTGGTGTAAGGTGATCTGCCGTGACCAAAGACCGAATCCCATGGGTCATGGATCTGTACGGTGAAGACGCTGTTCCCCTCCCCCCCCCCGACCTGAGTGGGTGTGTTGATGTCTCCCTGTGTGGGGAGGGTAGTTCATACATTTGTGAGAGTTTTTAGATTAGCATTTGGTGGCGCCATCTGTTGACAGTATATCGAACTAAAACCTTACAAAAGTATATTAAAAGATATGAAATTAAAATTAAAAAACCCACTTATGCACATTTAATTAAAAATGACTGAATCACACCTTTTTAACTGTAGTATTCATCACTGGTATTTGTGATTTTTTGATATTACGTATAAAATAACAGTTCGTCAAATATTCGTCATCCCTAGCGTTACTCATTAGGTGCTCACTGAGCGAGGGCTTTTCAACATTTTAATCAAATTTTTAATTAACTAAAATTAAGAGAAATAATAATTTTTCCCTCAATAACCTCGGATCATAATATCGCACAAAAAACAATTTCACACCCTTTAAAATTCAAAATACGCTTTTCGGTAATACGAATTTTATTGTCATGCGACTTTTTTTTAATTTTAATAAATTTTTGAAACTTAATTTTAAACAATGATCTTACGAGCTGTAACAAATTCATAAATGCGTATATTAGTTTTCAAAATTTATTGCAAAATTATATTATGTGAGGTTTTTTTTGCATCAAAAAAAAAATTACAATAAATTCTTCGGCATGCACCTTCGGCATAAAAATTTTGAAAATTGTTTTCACGTTACAATAGTATTCCACAAAATGAAAAAAAAGCGTTATTTATTTATTTTTAAAATCGCATATAAAAGTGTTAAAATTCGTACCCTACATTAAAAATCTAAAAAATATCCAAAAAATTTTTAAGAGTTTAATTTAGATTGAATTAAAATCTTTACTTTTTAGAGCTATACATTTCATGGAATTCTTATTGGACATTTGTAAAACTATATCCTTAAACACATGAAAAATTTGCAATCTTAAATATTTACGGAAAATATTTCGCACTTTTTTGATTTATTAAAACACTTTTGTGAGTAACTTCACAAAAATTTTAATTTTTATTGTAATTTAAAATGTTCAGCTATATTGATTAGAGTCAAAATTATTTTTGATGTGATGCACTTTTATTTAAGTCGAAGAAACTTCACGATTCCACTGCAAATTATTTTTGAAATTTAGAAATGAATATTAAAAAATTTAATAAAATCATCTGCAACATTGTCCATTTATTAAAATTCAGAAGAAGGAAGTAAATTTTTTAAAGATTATTGATATGGCATTATTCTTTTCACAGTTGATGTTTAGATTATAAGATGACATTTTCATGGCACATCACAGTTTCTAATTATGGATTTAGTAATTTTGAATAAAACAATGAGACGAAATTTGTCCAACACTTTACTTTCCTAACATACAGATGTGCTTGATTCACGAAAGATTTTACACTAGATCTATATAAATTCAATGCTTTTGACAATTTTCAGTGTTATGTTATCTTTTCCCATTGTTTTGTTGAAGATATGATTTCTAAATGAATGTCTTCTACGTATCACCTCAAATCAAATTTAAATAATGAGAAGTGTATGGAACATAAAATGACTAATTTATTTTGTAATTTAATTCCTTCTTGAAACCCGCAATACATTCCCTGCATATTAGTTAGCATTACTATAAAATTGTTCTCTGTAGTTGATATTTTAGTTTGTTGCTGTGGTTTCATCTCGTTTCAAACATTTTTATTCATATTTTGGAAGATCTATTAATAAGTTTTAAGACGGTTATCTCTGAAAGGCAATTCAATATCTTAAATACTTCTATATTTCATGTAGCCCTATTCAAATATTTTATTAATGTCTGAGCATTAGCGACTAATTAAAGTGGAATTTCCCTTTAAAAGGCATAAAAAGAACTCTCGTCTTTTCGATTATGAATGCATCGATGAGCAGACTGAAGAACCAAAATTATTATGTAAAGTTGAATTTTACGTACAACTGTGGGTACTGCTTTGAATTCTATTTAAGAAACATTTAACTCCTTAAAAGAAGGTAACACGTTAATTAAAGTCTAAATAAATTCAGGGATATGTCCGAAAATGACTTAAAAATCAGCAAAAGAGTTTTTAAAAGTTTCTAATGGCGATTCAATATCTAGGGTTGATAATGGTGAGGACTTGTATTATGAATTAATGTTCAAAATCATTAATAATGATATTACTGAACGTTTAAAAAATTTGGAATTTATTATAGCAAATAAAATTGAAATTTATATTTTCCCAACTTTCCAGCAGCATTAAGAATGCACTTAACCCTGTCAGTCACAGATTCAACAGGCGAAAGAAACTTCTATAAACTAAATATAATTAAATCTTTCTTTAGATCATCGATGTGCTTAGAGAGATTGAGTAATTGAGGTTTAATAGAGAAAGATGCGTCATAAAAAATTGTGTGGCATTATTGATGAACTTGCAAGTTAGAAAGCAAGAAAAGTGCAATTTTAATTTAATATTTTATTAAGCGGAATATATACATGTCACAATTTAATAATGAGTGGTTACTTTTCATATTGTTTTGTTTAGAAATAGACTCTACCTGAATTCTGCATTTGATAGAATATGAGGCGACGTCTTTTTCAAGAAAATTAAGGGGTCTATTCTGGTACCCCCGGTTGGGTTGGGAGTTGGGGTGGGTTCCGCCAACAACCCCCCCCCCCCCCCCCAACCGGGGGTACCAGAATAGACCCCTAAGTCTATAATCGACATTCGCTTTATCTTCGGAATTTTACGGATAAATTGATGAAACTTGTCAGTAAAGTTTTCTTCTATCTACGAATTTTTTCCCCTTTTTTACATAAAGAAGTTGCGGTTATGTTCAATTATAAATACATTGGTTTACAAAATGATTGAAGGTATTATGAGGTGGGAGGTAACTGAAATTAAGTGGCGACTGAAGTAAGCGACTTCGCCTTTAGAAACGGGACTGATCCCCTGAAAAGTTATGATTCTTTTGAGAATTGACAGATTTACGTCATCTTGCACAGCTAGTTGACGTTTCCCTTGAAAGCTAAAAAGAATGAAATGATTTTACAACATAGGTACAGGCATTAGAGGAAGAAAGAGGTGCACTGACCGATCGCCTTCAGAGAAACCACAGGAATCTCATCTCCGAAATCGGGAGGGTGAATAGCAGCAACCCCCAGGGCCAGGGAAATTTCCCTGGCCCTGAGCAACCCCGGGCTCAGATTACCATTCAGAGAACAGTAAATGAATGCAGTTATCAGCTGCAGCTTCTCAAATAATAATTTGAACTTGTTTTTACAATTTTGAAATGCACTTAAATTTTAGCAAAAATGGTATAAAAATAAAAAAAAATAATTTTTGAAGTAAAAAAAAAATGTAATAAACTCTATAATTCGAGCCAATATTAAACACTGCTTAAAATACAATCATTCATACGCAATCAGAAAATGGTTATAAATTTATATATAAAAAACATTTATAAGAACGAAAAACTAGTTCAAATCATTTTTAATTTGATGTTTCACTATCTGTTTCGTTCTGATTATGGAATGCATAATGCATATACGTATTATTATTAACCTGATACATAAAATTTTAAAATTTTCTGACTTAAGAAATGTTTCTAATTTAAAAAATAAAAGGAATATAAAATTAAAAAGTTGACAATTTTCTCTTTTACAGATTACTTTCATTTAAGGACTTTCGAATTCAAATTGCTTTTGAAACTTAATTTTTGAATATGAAATACTGCACATATATACACGATTTACTTAACATGCGAGTAAGTTTATACTTTTTAATGAAAACTTTGTTTGCTTTCATTTAATAGTGTATATAAAAAGGATAATGCACAAAATGTATGTAACCAACGTGTTGAACCATTTCATTCTGAATAGATTAACATTGATTATATAAAATCGTATATTTTCTTAACATAATATTTTGTTATCATTGGGAATTTTAAGGCAGTTCAGCATTATATAAGATTCTCACTTGGGATTTTTTGAATAATAAAATCAAATACATTTCTTCCCTATTTTTATGAACACGCACAAAAGAACAGATAAAACTAATTTAATGACAACGCAGCAAGTAAATGTATCCCATAGAAAAATTATAAAGAAGTGCATATCCTAAGGGCATCTATGGTAAACTTACAGAAAGGTATTATAAAACAAGACCATTAAACAAAATATTGGAAGATTTAAATACAATAAAAAATTTATTTTTTCTAAATGATATAAAAAGTATGTCATTTTTAAGAATAATTATGAAGCAATGTGGTATAATAAAAATAAATGCAAAACGCCGAATATATAATTAAGAATTTTAATGCAGTTAATGATTATAAAAGATTCCAACAGAACATTTTTTCGGAACGATGAAATCAAACCAGTCTTATTTATTCATGAAAATGCGCACAAAAACAGATACAAGTATTTTAATGACACAACAGCTAATAAATTTATCCTACATAAAAATTTAAAAAATATGTATAACCTAAAGGCTTCTATGGCAAACCTTCAGAATAGTATAAAATAAGAAGGTTAATGCAAAAGTGTTGAAAGATATAAATACAAACATTTTTTTAATATTTCCCTTAAGACAATAATTTTGTGAATGACTATGCAGTAGTGTAGTATAATAAAAAATAAATGTAATTCTCAGAATATATACAAATATGTATTGAAAATATGTGATGAAGATGGTATCTAGGATAGAATGTATTTTAATACTAAAATTATAAGACTCAAATCCCACTGTAAATTTAACCAATATTGTGAAGAATAATAGAATAGTGAGTCTCAGAAATCTTTCACAGTGTCTTTCGAAACACGGTAAGATGCAACCTTATTCAAAACGGCTCGTCAAGAAAGATATATCTGTAAAAGAAGTAGTTAAAAGAGCAATTGACTGAATCATCCCTTAGTAGTCTGCAATAAATAGGGTTACCATAATTTTTTTTATTGAAATCCGGACACGGCAGCCGGGAGGGGGGGGCGAAGGGTATTAACATATTATTAAATTTTATAGTTTTTAATATAAAATTAATAATATGCTATTATTTTCATACTAATAATTAATTATTAATATATAATTAATTAGGGGGTCAAAATACAGCATAAAATTTTATTATTTGTTTACCAACAATCCTTTTTCATAACACTAGCACACAGTAATTAAAAATCACAGTAATTAAAAAAAGAATAAACTGCGGGTTTTTTTCACTTTGTTTTAATATTTAGTTTCATATTGGTTCTGGATAAGGACCATATCATTTCCTTTTCCAATTTCTTTCAGCAGATACTTTTTAAATGAAATAATTTTATGTAGGAATGTCTTATCATTTTTTATTTTTTCATAGAACTCTAAACAGTTTAAAATTGAATTAACCTTGATGAGCAGAAATTTTTTTACAACTGGCACTGACAGCTTTCCTTTTTCAATTGTCTAAATGGGCCCCATTATCGAAAAAATTCGTTCAGCTGGAGCTGATGTGCCAGGCAGGCACACGGAAAATCTCACGATTTTAAAAATGTTCGTGAAGAAAATATCACTTTAATTTTTATATTTAAATCAAGAAATGTGTTTCCTTGTTTCGTGAATTTTTATAAGACATTATTATAGAAACCAATTATACATGCAATCACTGAAATTATGGTCTAGGTCAAGAGTATACAATCTTTCAAGCCTCGTGGATTACACTGAAATCTACACAGTATTTTAGTTCGTAACCGATTTTGAAATAATTATACCATATTAATCTACTTTCAAGAATTAGAAATATATTTAGTGTAGCATTTAGCTGTATATAATAGTGTTTAATATTTTACATTTAGTTAAATCTAAAATATTAATAATTATTACATTTAGTTAAAACTTCTCGCAATAAAGATCTTGCTGACTACGATATCGGTAAATCTATGTTTGTTGCTCAGAGAAAATATCGATTCTGACTTACATGAGCGCGCCTCGTCAAACTTGACATTTTGTAATAGATACAAAAGTGTTTTGTATCTATGACAGTGGTTCCCAACCCATGGGCCGCGGCCCACTTGTGGGCCTCGGATAACGTATTAACAAGCCGCGAACTGCTAGTCAAGAGTCGAAGTCCGGGGAGCTTCAAGAGTCTTCACTTGTTTCTTGCTTTATAAAACTAGGGCCGACCTGAAAAAAAGCGAGGCCTGGTGCAAAGTTGATTTGCGGGACCTAGAAACAAATTTCGTGCAATAAAATAATTAATTGCTTTTGTTATTTATTTCATTGCACAAATTGGTATATTAAGGACTTAAAGAATACATGAAAATGATACATAACTAAAATATTTTTATAAAGTTAACAATTCAATCACATTCAAAATCTTTCACAAATCAAATAACAAAAATAATGGCTTCATAAACTCATAAAATACAATTTGGAATGCGACTTGATAGAATAAGGTAAGAATATGTTATTTTTGTTTCATTTTTTTACATTCATTATAGCAAATTCGCTGATAATATAATCATAATTTAATTTTATAGCTAATTTGGATTCTACAGGTATCATGGCAAAGAAACGAATCGTTCTGAACAAATGCTAGTTCTCAAGCAATTTTTTTCTTCTTATTTTCAATTATGAGAAAGACATTTCTGCATATACCTTTGTCATTAGTAAGGTTAATATATTTTTCGAAACAGTCCCAAAATTCGGATAAAATTTAAATGAATTATTTTTAAATAAATGTTTTAATACCGTGTCCCTGAATGGCAAAAGTCGACCACAAATTTTGATTCCATTGAATAAATCAATATCGCCTTATAAATTTGCATTTAAGTTTTTGCAACATCTAAGAAGATCGTCTTCAGACAGTTTTTTTTCATTGCCCACGCGACCCTGCTTACCCAAAATGTGTAAAGCATCTTCAGAGAGTTTGTGAATATTATCCTAATTATATAAAAATCCATATGACGTCTTTTGCTCGAGGTAAATTTTGAATCTTTTCTAAAAAGAAAAAGTGGCACTATTGATTATGACTAGAAAATGGATGATTGGCAGATGAAATAGACTGATCGGTTGCCTCAAAGATAAATTGTTTTTCCTCATCCAGTTCTTTGATTCTTAAATTCAGGTGTCGCCTTCAATTAACCATTCAACTATTTTCTTTGCCCAGTTGTTAAAAGTAGAATGACGATATTTTTCAAATCGAAATTTCACAGTACTTTTGGTCGGTAATATTTTCATGTCAAGTCTTTTGCCGTTTCAACACAAATCGTTCTTGTAAACAGGGCCAGATTATCAAATAGACAATTGCCTAGGGGCTCAATAACTTTGGGGCTCCCAATGCCTAATTATCTTTATTATGCATTATTTTGAAGGTGATTTAATTTAGTACTTTCATTTAATTTACAAGAGCAGTATACTTGTACTGATTCAAATTGAAATCGGGTGTCGCTTAAATTTAAGAACATTATTCTTAGGATTTTTTTTTCATGCTTTCAATTGCGCAAGCATATCAGTGTAATCCAGTTTGTTTTACCATTTTTCTGGATGAAAAATATCCCTACAAATTTTATATTAGATTTTTTAGACTGTGTAAAGAAAATTGTAATTTTTGCACCATTCATTAAAAAAAAATACTTTTAACTTCAAACTTTGAATTTTTTTTATTCCTGAGATATTGAAACCACTCTCATGAAGATGATTGGCAAATTAAGTATTTTTTAAAATTTCGCTCTGTCTTATTACTTAATAAGCGCTTGTATGAAAAACAATAAAAAAATATTTGGTTATGAAACTGAGGAGAGAGGAAACCGAAACTTGTCCTATAGACTCTATAAGGCTTAAACCGGCCCTGCTTCTATATTCACATCACTTTCTGATTCATCTACATTAATATATCTTAAACTAACTGACAATTGTTGTTGATGGCTCAAGCCTGCAGTGCAATCTAGTAAAATTGTGAAATGCTTAGCTTTCTTAACTAAATTTATTGTTTCCTTTCTAAATGAATATAAAATAATAGTCATTTTATAAATATAAAATTATAGCCACTATTCATATACAAACACATTGTAAACGTTGTGTTTCGTTTTTAACTATTTTTTCATATTCTTTATCAATAGTGTTTCTCAGTTTGAAAGTGTTCTTAATTTGTAACAATTTGTGTGCAGCTTGTAAGATGTTATAATATTACATGATTTTAAACTTAAAGAACACAGCCTTGCCTTAGATTGGTTAATGTAAAATGTGCACAAATTGCATAATTATATTTAAATGTATGTATATTTGGATTTTCAAAAAAGAAAGCATTTTCTTTTTGAAAAATCAGTCAGCGGCGCGGGCCTTCAGAAAATGCGGGGCCTAATGCGGTCGCACCGTTCGCACCCCCTCCGGCTGACCCTGTATAAAACAATATAGTTTGATTCCTTTTACAGTAAACTTTACTAATTAGTAAGCTCCATAACTCGGTCAGTTTTAGTCGCAAAAGAGTGGGACTTTTTTTGGTTAAAATGTTAGACTGACAAAAATATTTTACTAAATATGATTGATAAAACCGGATAACTGCATAAAAAGTTAGATTTCGCAACTTTTTCAGGAATATATTTATTCACTCAAAAAATATACAATTCTTCCCTTCCTTTAAAGCATTTTTCCAATTGGAACTATATGCCTATCTC